>JAAEAF010008375.1:0-33691 GCA_011037195.1 Triatoma infestans | reverse complement strand
ATAGAATAGAAGCGGAAGGTGGTGAGCCTCATTCCACTGCGACCTACAAATTGAGGTCTACTGTGGATCCCCTTAAGTTACAGAACAGCCCCCAGCTTTGCCCTCCTAATCATCCTAGCAAAGCTGAGAGCGGCTCCGTCATGAAGCTTTCAGCTTCGGGATTGCCCGTCCCCAGTTGAAGAAACCTAATCCTCGCCAGGCCGGCGCACTCACAAAGGATGTGCGCCGGGGTCTCCTCCTCTACCTTGCAGAATCGGCATACCGCACTATCCGCAAGTTGTAGGTGGTGCATGTGTCTATTCAGCCCACAATGCCCTGTTAGTAGACCCACAATTAGCCTTATATCCCTTCGGGTCTGGCTCAGTAGGTCTTTGGTAAATTTAGGCAGATGTCTTTTAATGAAGAGCTTTGCCTGCCTCTGTCTGGTGTTCCCTCCCACCAACGCAGACGCTGATCTTCTATCCACCCCTTGATAGAAGTTTGGATGAGGCTCCTGGACAAGCCGCAGAAGGGTTCGGGGCCTATAAAGGTATCCTGCGAGCCCTCCCTCGCTAGGGCATCCGCCCTCTCATTGCCCAGGAACCCCGCATGTCCCGGCACCCAGGCGGCTCAGAAGGGTAGCAAACCTAATTTTCTAATTTGTAACCTAAAAATGACTACTTACTAAAATTCTAATAACTTTTGGTCTTAAAACCACGAATATAGTGGATGTGGTTTTGACGAACTCTGCCTACTTTTATGACTGAGTACCCCATATTTGGGGTAACCATTTCCCCATATGACTGAGTAACCATTTCTTCATCATGGCGTTTTTACTAGTATCCCAACCTAACACACGAACAACTCTTAAACTGACACTTTATCACTCACACACCTAGAGACTACTTGATTTATGCTCTGGAGCTTGATATATTTAATCTTTCACAATCACCTATTAGTTACCCTCCAATAGAGATACCCCTAAATTCTTCGTTACAAACCTACTTGACACCTAGAGAGATATAGGAATATGTTTGTTGGGTGCAAACTTTAAAATATTTCAAAAATTAAAAATCACTAGACATTTCAATTTGACATTCAATTTAGACACGAAAGTTTTGGAGAAAATTCAGCAACTGGGAATGCGTCATTATGAATAGTGTTTTTCAGTTTTTGCTATTTTCTTGGAAAAAAAAAACAAAAAAAAAAACGGCTTCAACGATTCCTTTCTTAACATCGTATACTATCTCTACACACATAAATGTCTATAACTTTTGTCAAATAATTTTCCCATTAATTTTTTTTTTTTTTTTTTTAATTTAAGGCGCTTCAACATCTATAGTCATTAGCGCCCGGACCATTCTCAGTGCACTGCCGGCCTCCGGACAGTGTTCTCTCGCTATAGACAACACTGTTCCATCACCGAACAGTGAGCTGTAGAGGCTCCTAGGAAGAAAAAATCTAAGGGTAGCACTGGACTCGAATCCGGACCTCCGCGAGGGAGTCCAACGCGCTAACCACTTAGCTAATCCCCCCCCCTATTAAAATTAATGTTTGGTGGGTTCTGGTAGAAAAGTAATGTTTCGCTTATCTCTTAAGTACCAGTTCAATTTAATGTATGGTTCTGCAACCTACACCCTATTAAGGCACAATAAGAGCAATGTGCTAGAATTCAAAGTTTGAACAAAAATCGGCTAACCGGAAGTTACACTTCACAGAAATGTTTTAAAGTTTTTTGGAATTTTCTCGAACGTCGAGCTACATTGATTTTTTTTTAAAACTTGGAATGCTCACTGCATAGATCTGAAAGGGTCGAGCTACCTGTACCCCCACCAGCGCTATATATTTCTTAGGGCAAATGAAAATGTCAATTATTTATTTGTATCAACAGCTCTTCTGTAAGAGAAAGTCGTGTGAGTGTTTCACACCAGATATCTTCTTTTTTTTTGTAATTAAAATCAGAATAAATTATCAATTCTTACATTATTATATTTCTTTGTATCTGAATTTTCTCATTACAAAACACGTTTCTAAGTTGCAAATTTGTAGCGATAACAAACAATAAATTGTCATAAATAATTTTCGGCATAATCAGAGGTGTATAAATATTAGCAATTCTATGTTATTAATGAGATCCTTGTAATTATCAGCTTGAATGAATACATTATATTGTTGTTTAAGTCATGTATGTATATGTGTATGTATGTCGTCTTTCCCTTGTACCTTGAAAATTGAATCACTAGCATTATAAGTGGCTGAACTGCGTATTAACCTTTGTATAACTGTTGCCTTTGCTTAGCCTATGAAATGGTTGTATATATATATGCAATATATTCATTACATATTATGTAGTTATATATATATATAAACAATGTTACTATAATTATTTATACCAACAAAAGGATAGAGAGGGTCTTTTGTATGTGCAATGTAATACATACACACAAAAGGAAGATAATGCCATTATGGTTTACCTAGGAGATACTGAAGTTTCCATAGATTTGTTGATTAATGACCTTTTTTTTTATAATGTTTAAATAACGTTATATTTAAATTGTTTTGTTAATTTAAGTGTTTTATTCGGTTATTGATAAATAATAATTTTTTTTTTCTTTGTTACATCAGGATCTATTTCTCAGGATGTTTGTAATAATGATAAAAAGTTGATTTACGATTATGTCCTTCCAAATTCCATTGATTATGGTCATGGTAAAATTTGAGTAGCAGTAATACTGATACTCCCTGCCTGATACTTCCATAAAATAGACTCTTCACATACAGCTAGTATGATTGTTAATGCATTCAGCATTTTTGGAATTAGCCATACGCAAGCTGTAGTCTATTATTGTTAGCTACTTATACAGCCAGAATCAATACGCCATAGATTTGGCCTTCTAGCTTCAAGCCATTTTCTCATTCTACTCCTCTTCTTAGTCCAATCCATCCTTTTCATCACCCATCTCAAGGAAAACTTCCACTATTTGGAGTACCAGGTCATACAGGAATTTTCGGGAATGAGGAGGTGGTTAGGCTTACCAAACTAGGCTCCTTTCTCCCTTTCATTGGTCCCGAGCCTGCTGTTGGCGTGTCTTCTGGCACATGTCTGTCAGGCTTCCAGTTATAATGGGGTTGTTGAGGAGAGAAATTAGGTTTGATGAAATGAACGAGATATGCTGACTGTAATTTAGCTAAGTTTACACTAACTGCACTGGACTTTATAATGAAAATGATAGAATGAATGGTGAGAGTAGAGGTATGACACGATGCGATGACTGGTGTACAGTTGTATGGTTGTATCTGATAGATCTCTTTAGATAGATTCCCACTGGCTTGTATACACAGGTTCTCCCACTCTAGCCTGCCTAAGTCAGAGAGTAGTCTCTGTTAACCAGAGGGGGCCTCTCTTCTCTCTGCTGTGGCTGCATTCTCTTTGCTGTGGATGGGTGCTATTACACAGTCATGGACAGCTTCACAGATTTCATCCTCATGGATGAGCACAGTTGGTTGTGAGTACGGTTGGTTGCTTAACGGGGGTCTGGACAGTGAATCATTGCTATGTCTTTTACGACGGAGCTCTTTCAGGCTTCTGGTTAGATCCCTTACTGAACATTGTGGTTTAAGGAGACATCTGTACGTAATAGGGCTCATGCCGGATGCATTTTGTAGAGTCTGTGAGACAGAGGAGGAAACACCCATCCATCTTATGACTGATTGGCTGGGTTGTCATTAGGATCAGGATCTTTGGTCGGAACAGGATGTCTGTGGAAGAGCATAGGTTATTTCCCCTTAAGGTTATTGTCCGATATGTTCGGATTGCGGTGAATCTTAGATGAATTATACCCGGGTCCGGATATTTGTTTTAGACCCGGTTTGTTGTTGTTTTTTTTGGGGTAGCTATATGGGCCCAGTGGGGCTTTGGATAGCGGAGGGTTTGGTCCTTCTCCACAGAAAAATAATAATAATCCACTATTTGGAATTTCAACAATGCTTCTAAGGTAACTCAATATTATATTGGTGGTAGAAACATAAATTGTACTGAAGCAGTATTTTAAAGAAAAGCTCATAATTACTGTTTTCCTCAGAACCTTCAAAAAAAAAAAAAATATCCGGGAGAATGTTTCCAAAAAAAAAAAAAGTTATAGATTTTTGTGTGCGTAGAATGAATGCAAAATTTAAGAAAACCGTTTGAGCTTTTTTTTTTTTTTTTTTTTTTTTGAGAAAAATTGCGAAAAACTAGAAAAAAAAAAACCATAAAATAGCACTTCCGGTTGATGGATTTTGCCCAAAATTTTCGAGTCAGATACGGTGTATGTTTTAAGTTTGTAAATTTGTCGTGCAATATTGTGTTCACACACGCAGGCACACATACACAAATTTTTTTCGTACTTACAAGGACCACAAAACATGTATTTCCCAGTTAAAATTCAAAGTTAGAAAAATTTGACTCGACCACAATACTTCCTCTTATCAAGGAGTAAGAGAAAGTAAAAATTAATTTTTAATTTAATTCTATTACACCGCCTATAAATATTTGTGAAATAAAAACTTAATTACAAATTTTTAATTCTAGGAAAGGAATTTAAAAAATAATTTTTATTTATAGTTATTTTAGTTATAAAATTAAGTTTTGTTTCAGTTATAAAATACGTACTTATGATATTTTATATTATGATATATAATTAACTGTCATAAAAATTGTTGAGTCATTCATCATTAAATACATTTTTCATCAGAATAATGCTGTTAGTTTTAATTAAACTTTACAATTAAAAGTAAAAAAAAAAAAAAGTAGTAATAAAAGAAATTATTTTTATAATATAATTATTATCCCTTCCAATCGTATAGAAAGAAAATTATAAAACAACGATTGTATTAATAAATTAACTGTATAAAAGATAAAATTTGGTCAAATCTTGTTAGTAAAAGATATACCTAGTTTATTATTTTTTACAGATAGATCGTGAGATTAAATTTGAGATTTATTGCGGCCAGTATTATTCGTGGTATGTAATCAATAACATTCACATATCTAGCCCCCGTGTATCTGGGCTTCCATTTCTATATTTATATGTAATATTAAGGCTAACTAATTGTTTAGAATTCCTACGAAAAAAAATTCTGGTATGAAACGACGCGAATTTCTCAGTGCACTGCCGGCCCCTCGTTAGAAACAACAATGTACATCAATGGTGAGCTCTAGAGGCTCCTAGAAAGAGAAAATCTAAGGACAGCACGGCTGGGCTCGAACGCGAGACCTCCGCTTGGAAGTTCAGTTGTGCCCTAACCACTGACCCAATCCCTTCCCTAACTTTCTCCTTCTACAGTTTACATAGTTTAGTAATTGACAGATATTCTGCAAACTTATAATTTTTACTAAATGGTCTACTTGTCATACTCCTTGTTAATACAATCTATATATATAAAAAATCAGCATCCATATGTTTGTGGCCGCAAAAACTCGAAAAGTAGTTGATGGATTGACTTCGCGAGGTTGGCGGAAATAGACAGACGCGTTGCGATGGTGATGCTTTCTCTGAACCTCTTTCCCAACTTAAATATGCTAAAAATGTCAACTTACTGGATATGAACGACATCATTCTAAACAGAATCGCAAGTGAAACAGTGACGTACAAATCCATTGATTCCGTCATGGACCAAAGTAAAGTTGTGAATTTTCCAACGGAATTTCTCAATTAATTCGATGTTCCCAGGTTACCGCCACACATTCTAAATTTGGAAATTGCAGTGTTAAATTATATTACTCCGAAACACCAATTAGCCAAAGTTATGCAATAGTAAACGATTAGTAGTTACAAAATTGATGAATAATCTAATTGAAGCAACAATTCTAATTGGACCTCATAAAGGTGAAGACGTACTACTTCTACGAATACCACTTATTCCGACACATGTGGCGTTCGAGTTCAAACGACTTCAATTTCCAATACGCCTTGCGTTCGCTGTGACTATCAATAAAGTGCAAGAACAATCTTTACAAGTGTGCGGTTTGAATTTAGAAAACGAATGCTTCTCTCATCTGCAATCATATGTCGCATGCTCCAGAGTCGGTAAACCATCTGATCTTTATGTTTATGCAGAAAACGGACAAACAAAAAATGTAGTCCATTCACTAGCTTTACAATAAAACAAGACTTTCAGTTAAAAACATTTTTTCTTTCTTTCCTGTCAGTTTATAGCAACGCAAAGTAAGGTATTAAAATGGAATGACGTGTTTTCTTGCCGAATCTATGTTAATTGTCATACTTCTATTTACTTCCCTAATAATTAAAATCAGACTGAGCCACAGCGAAGCGTGGCCGGGTTTAGCTAGTTATACATAAAATGACACATTTTCTCTTAACTTCAAATTTCGCTCATTTGTCCAACCATAAATTAGAGGGCGGTGCAACCCAATTACCTTAGCATTGGCAACCAAAGCAGGTAGATGGTAAGTGAAGAGCGCCTCAATAACATAGAACCAACCCTATTAGATATTGGGAAATTTAACGCCACCACGATTCCAGAAAACTATTCAAATAAAAATGAGATAGTATTCCGGAAAAATGTTTCAAATAAAAATGATACATTTATTAACTTTTGCAATGAGCATTCCAAGTTTAATGGAAATCGTTGCAATCATTTTCGAGATAATTCCAAAAAAATTCAAAAACCTATTCTCTAAAGTTGCATATCTCTGGTTAACCCGATTTTCTTCAAATTAAGAATTCTAACAATTACTTCTAATGTATATTAATATTATTTAGGTAGTAGAACCATATATTGAAGGAGATACGTTGCTGTTATCCTAGAACCCAAACGGAAATAGTTCATGTTTTTCTTTTTTTTTATAAAATGGGGTTAACATATCTTTTAGTAATTAATCTGCTAGCTGAGTTTTTTCTAAATTTAATTAAGATATTATTCCAAGATAGTATTCTTAATAATAACTCTATTTTATTATATGGACTCATAATTGTTTGAACTTATGATTAAATTAACAATCAGCTTTATGTTGTAACAATTCAATATTAATGTAAGTTACCATTAAACTAATAGTGAATATTAAATTATCTTAAGACGTTAATATATATTATTATAATCCTTTGGATTATCAAATAATCTCTTGTTTCCCGCTCTACTATTATCAGCACATAAATTACATTGCCTTCTCTATTATTGTTATATAATTGATAAATTATTAGAATCATATTAATTGTAATCTTGTAGTTCTTTTTAATAAATAGAGACAATTTTTGTGTTTGGACTCGAAATTATGTTTCATTTTTATGGATTTATATTCTTTTAGGTCGTAATTACGGTCGTAATGTCTTAACTATAAAGGAGTAATCCTTGAAATGCTTAAACAAAATTTAGTTATTACCCAATTTTTGAAATTATCGAAATTAATTTTGCAATTATCAAAATGGAAATCCGACCTCAGAAAAAATTGTTGATAAACTTTATAAGTTTTGCTGGTGTTTAAAAAGAAGCGGTACCTTACAATTATTGGTCCTTGTGTCCTAAAAATTACAGAAATATACTCACCATTTTTTTTATATAGCCTTAGCACCTTTATTAAAAAAATCCAATCAGTTATAGAACAGTAATAAACCATAAGAGAAAATCATATGAGTGTTTCAGACCAGGTGTTTCTTTATTTGAGAACTATTCTGGTTATTACCAGCCTATGATGGTTCTAGAATCATTTCCGCATACCGCAGCTTAATCGCCAGCTTTTCTCCTTCTAGTTTAATTCTGATTATTAATCGCCTCCAAATTCTGACGCGAAATAATCATTGTCTATTTTTAATATTTTCTCCTACCTTAAAAATATATTCTTTAGTTTACCATATTTAATAAATTGTTAACAATCGTCTTTACACATTGTTTATAATGTTAACAAATTTTACCAATTTTTCACTAACCATTAGTAACAATACTTAGAACGAATAAAGTGCTCAAGTCGTAAGTTAGTAGCAAAACACGGAAAATGTTACAGAGTATTATTACAATAAACTTTGGGTTAAATTGAACCCAAATAACAGATAAGAGAAGAGTAAACATTGCCTTTCGTTGCCAAAGGTCAACTAACTGCTATATAGTTCACATAACAGAACTAGCCTGACAGATAAAATTAGGAAAGTACCAAAACTAACTATATAGAGTGTAAAACTTTGGAGCTAATATATTTAATCAGATATCATTAATGTTTTATAAAAATGTTTTAAATAAACTTACATTATATTAACCTATATCTTAATTTAATTTACAACATACATTCATAATTAACAATAAAATCGATTATTCATATATCTTTTGATTTACACAGGAGCATTATATGTCAATCACTTTTGTTAGCCAATGTATACAATACGATTCTATTAGTACTTATCAATAGATTAAATGAATCTATTATGGAAATAGATTAGATTTGCTGCCCACTTGTATGTAATTCACATGATGTATATCAGTTTTCTATTGACTATTACAGAATTAGTTCTCTATCTAGATCGGGAAATTTCACTGGTAGTAGATTACTTTACATGGACCAAAACAAAACTGATGTGAAACCTCTCGCGCTGCAATTTATAATATTGCCGCGCGAGTTCTCTATAAAAAAAAAAGAAGAAAAATAAGTTTCTAAATAAGTTGTATCAAATAAAAATTATGACAAAAATAAATACTACTGTAAGCTGGCCGCTGTCTCTCCCTTGCTACTTGCCTTGTTCTATAGAAAGACAGATACTCTATCTATGCCTATACACACACACACGCACATACGCACACTCCACATACTCAGGCGAGTCTCACACGCACAGTCACAACCGGGATAGGACAATTAAAACTACTTGAATATGATTGAAGCTTATTTTTGGGACTAAAACTAGTTGACTATAACTACAATATAATTATATCTCAAAATATACTACTAACGCTATAAACTATTACCATATACAGACGTATATTACATACATACGTATGCAGCAACAGGCCGCAGACCAGAGAGCCCCGCAGGTAGGCGAGAGGGAAGCTTGGCTTTCTTTAGGACAAATCACACTCAGTACGAACTAGCTCTGCACACCAGCACTTGCCAACTCTGACTGCCTCACTCTCACCTGACCTTTGGCTCTTGGTAACTAAAATTCACATTGGGATTATAAAATAAAATATACTACATAAACATAAACAAACACAACACCACCTCCACTGCTGACTCTTACATCACTCCCCCTTTTAAAAAAGTGGAGTTTCTCTTGAGGCTCCACTTTCAATCCCAGGAGAGGCAGTTGACTCCGCGGCTTCCATTGATCCCATCTTCTATGTAAGATACTGCTTCCCGGTACAGTATCCACTGCTGGTAAAACGTTGGTGGCAATGTATTTCATTGGTGAAATTACTCCATCTCGCTCTCTATCATGTTCGGAGTATCATTCTGAGGACAATTCCTGTCCTACTATGTTGTTCTGCATGGTCTTCCTCGCTGGCGCATTGACGTGTTCTTTGCCCATGTTTGTCTCGCGATGTAAGGCAACCTTCAGCTTAAACATTTCTTCTGCTCCCGTTACTCCACTCTTCAATGGCTAGCGACAAGCAAACATGGGCTGGGTTGATGAGTTGGCCTCATATTATCTCCCTTTTGTGGTAATCAGCTGGTGAAATGTTTCATTAGACGATCCATTTGCATTCTTCCTCTCACCACCCCCAGGGCGACCCCCCCCATCACTCGCATACGCACATCATATAAGTTCATCTGAGCCAGGGTTATTACTAAGAATTTTGGATTTTCCATAAGCTTCAATTCAAATAGTTTGGGGTGGATAATGGAGGACCTTGGAATATGGGATAGTTACTCGTCATTCATCCTCGAGGTGTTCTCGATGACGTCTCGGCCTTAGGTTGATTCTGGCTTCCCTAGGAATGGTTTCGTATTCTTGCTCGCTCCCCCTACCTCGCAGCAAATAAGGAGATCTTGGGTGTTCGGTTAGATCCCACTCCTCGGATGCTGGGTGCCACGATGATCCTCCTTCTTCTAAGGAGGATTCGGGACTTTCGAGAAGATTATCTCCCGTTTCTTCCACCCCTTCACTAGGTATGACTGGCGATAGAGGCCCTCGGGGAGGGATTTCACTCAAGTGTTGCATCGTCCCTTGCCCATTACCAGGAGTACTGCCTGAGGTGGTCATTTCCTCTGAAGGTCTTGAGAGATGAACCTCGTCATTGACTTGTCCATTCACGTGGTCCTCTCTAGTTTCATAGGCAGGTTTGAGACGGTTGACATGCACCACATACCGACCCCCTGTACTAAGCGATAATTCATAATCGCAGGGAGAAATTTGTGCGATTACCTCATGTGGACCGGTCCACGGTTTATGAAATTTTTTGGACTGACCTGGTGGTACAGCCGGCTCAAGTAAATACACTCTTTCGCCCACGCGAAAGACGCGATCCCTTTTTCCCGAATCATAAGCATGGGTCCATGACTCTCGGGCCTTAGCCTCGATTTCTTTGGCCTGGGCATACGCTGAGGTCAGCCTCCCCTTTAATTGCATCAAGTACTCTTCCACCGATGCCGCTGGTTCCTGCCAGGTATAAGGGAATTCGAAAGGCATTTCAAAGTCTCGTCCATATAATAAATAATGGGGAGTGAACCCCGTTGAAGAATGCACTGTGGAGCGGTACGCTGTCACTACAAATGGCACCCATTGATCCCAATTCCGGCCATCTTTCCGAACAAAATGAGAGAGAGAGTCAATGAGTGTCCGATGCATCCGCTCCACCATTCCATTGCTCTGGGGGTGGTAGGCGGTAGTCTGTAGTTTCTTTATGCGTAGCAGTTGGCAGACCCCCTTAAACAGATTTGAAAGGAAGTTTGTACCTCGGTCGGTCAGAACCTGACGAGGGACCCCATGTCTTAAAACGATATTTTTGACAAATGCCCTAGCAGTCTCCTCAGCCGTTTGCGTTCTCATGGGGATAACCTCCGCATATCGTGTGAAATGGTCGACCATAGTAAGCAGGTAGCGGTTTCCCAGGCTGCTTAACGGGCATTCCACTACATCCAAAGAGACTAATTCGAAAGGGTAAGTAGCTCCATCTACCCGTCCTAGTGGCACTGTCAATCCACTCGGGGACTTACGTTCATTACACGAGTGGCAGCTCTTAACGTAAAGCTCAACGTCTCTTGTCATCTCAGGCCAAAAAAAATTCTCTCTGATACGAGTTAAGGTTCTCTCTATACCAGGATGGCCGGACCAAGGGGCGTCATGATGGGCTTTTATGATATGACTTCGCTTCTTGGCTGGTACCATTATCCGCCACTTGTTTTTATCGGCTTTCCCATCTGTCCAGTATAAGAGCCCGGAATCGTGAATATAGGTTTTCTCCGGACAAGACTTCCTGGTTTGGTTACACCAGCTATCTTTGGATTGCTCCCGCCAGAACCGGTCGCTTTCCCCCTTAAACCACCGCAATTCGTGTACTGACTCGGGTTTGGAAGCAGAAGCGACACTTCGACTTAGAGCGTCAGCGTTTAGGTGTTTAATCCCTGGCCTGTGTACTACGTCATACACAAATTCCGATAATCTTAAGGACCAACGAGTCAATTTCGCGGAGGGGTCCTTCAGACTCAGCATCCATTTTAGGGAAGCATGGTCAGTGACCAGTGTGAATTTCCGTCCTAAGAGGTAGCATCGGAATTGTGTTGTGGCCCAGACTACCGCTAGCAATTCTCTTTCCGTGGCGGAATACTTTTGCTCAGCAGGAGTTAACTGTCGGCTAGCATAAGCCACTGGCCTTTCTTGTCCTTCACATATTTGGGACAGTATTGCTCCTAACGCTACCCCAGAAGCATCGGTGGCTAGTATAAAATTGTCTCGAAAATCTGGATATACTAGCACTGATGACGAGCACAGAGCTTTCTTCAGGGATTCGAACGCAGTCTGTTCCTTTTTGCCCCAGATGAACATTACATCTTTCTTAAGTAACGAAGTCAATGGCTGCGCTAGATCAGAAAACCCCTTTATGAAGCGGCGGTAATACCCCGCAAGACCCAAGAAACTCTTTACTTCCTTCGCCGAGATCGGGGTAGGATAAGTGCTAATGGCAGCCAATTTGTTAGGGTCTGGTTTTACGCCCTCAGAGGATACAATATGCCCTAAGTACTGTACCTCTCGCTGTGCGAATGCACACTTTTCCAGATTGGCTTTCAACCCCGCTTGCTCTAAACGATGTAATACATTTCTTAATCGTCGACAGTGTTCTTCGAGAGTGGGGCTGTAGATAATTACATCATCTAGGTAAACTAGACACTCCTCGCCTTTGATTTCCGCCAATAATTGGTCCATTAAACGTTGAAAAGTAGCCGGTGCGTTAACTAGACCAAAAGCCATTCGTCTATACTCAAAATGGCCTCCCATAGTCGAGAAAGCGGTTTTCTCGCAATCTTCTGGCTGGATGGAAATTTGATGATAGCCACTCGCCAAATCAATTGTTGAAAAGTATCGGCTTCTACCTAAGTTCTCCAACGTTTCCGTTATTAACGGTAGCGGATAGGGGTCTATTTTCGTGATTTTATTAAGCCCTCTAAAATCAGTACAGAAGCGGTATTTGCAAGTCCCGTCCCTACTTTTCTTTGGTACTAATACGATAGGGGCAGACCAAGGGCTGCTCGATGCTGCAATTACCCCCTTGTCTAGCATTTCTCGGAGATGCTCTTCTACAATGGGCCTTTGGTTATAGGGTACCCGGTACGGGCGCTTTACAACGGGTCCTTCCTCTGTTGTCTTAATTTGGTGATACACCGGTAATTTGCATCCTTCTGGCCCTGGTTCCAGAAAGACTGGCAGGTACGTTCGGAGCACTTGTATCAGTTTGTCGCGCTCTCCCTCGGGCAAGTGACTCAACTTCCTATTACATTCGGCTTCCAATTTTTCCAGAGGGACCAATTCCTGGCTTACGGAGCCTATGACGTTTAATTTAGATGCTTCGCTTCCTAAGTTTATCGTCTCGGCTGTTGCTACCCACTGTCCTTTCTCTACATTCAGATCTGACCCCGTTAGGTTTATCACTTTTACCCAAACCCGGCGGCCTTCGGCCCGATTTAGACTTCTTGCTATCCTCAGACCCGCTTCGATTGGAATCAGGGGTTCTAAAAGAAGGTCCCCTTCTAAATCATGGGCTATTTTACCTTCCACTAAACATTCGCTGTGACTTGGTATCTTCTGACAGCGTGCTGCCTTTACACCTAGTTCGCATCCACTGTCCTCTCGAGAACTATTAGAGTTCCTCCTCTGTATTGCCTGGTTGTCCGTCCCATGGGACGAACCTTCCTTCTTACCGTCATTCACAATTACTGCTACTGACGGGCTCGTTTGTTTAATTGTAACCTGACCTCGGCCAGCATCTACAACTAATCCTAATTTCATCATTAAGTCCCAGCCCACGAGACCGTCCCCGCGAGTGGCTACCGCAGCGATCGCAAAGGTGTGGTTCACCTTGCTCCCTTGTACAAGGACTTCCAGCTCTTGTTCGCCCCTAATTGGTACCGTACTGCCAGTCACTCCTGTGGCTTTAATTCGGGAGTGTCTGACTGTCATTCCAGGAATCGCTTGTTTTAAAATGGAAATTTCAGACCCGCTGTCAACGAGTAGTTCCAGCCAGTGCTTTCCTGCGAGTACTGAAAGTGTCACGCCTTTATACACTTCTGATGCCACACTTGGCACCAGGAAAGGGGCCCTGGATTCTAACGGCATTCGACGTTGGGCCGTCCGTCGAGCCCTCCGCTTTTGGGTGTGAGGCTTCCCCCATATGACACGTTCGGATTTTTGTTAAGGTAGCTCGTCGAGTGCACTCCCGTGCATAGTGTCCTATTTGGCCACAAAAAAACAGACCGTTCCCCTTTTAGCGGAACCCGTCTCTCTGCGTTGATTACTTCCCCCAAGGCCCTTCCTTCGTCTTTGATCACATGACTTGGCAAAATGCCCCGGTCTCCCACAAAGAAAACACATGTCTCCTGATCGCTGAGGCTCATCTGCTTTATTCCATCTTACACCAGAACTACCTTGTACTGCCCAGATTTCCCGAGGTGCGTTTGACTTTACCCTCACTTGCTCAATTCGCGAAGCCCCAGCCACCGCTTCCTGAAACGTATTCGGAGGATCGTACTGTAGCTGTCGACTCGGTTCCCCTTTGAGCCCTTTTATGTATGCGGCCATAAGGATTCTTTCGAGCTGAGCTCTAGTCCAACCCGCTTCAGTCACCGATGACGCAACAGGCAAAGTTTTTTCGCCAACTTGCCGACACCGATCAGCAAACTGACGCGCATCTTCGCCTGATAGCTGTTCAAGGGAGTTAAGTTCCAATAGCCTTTGCTCAGGAGTGGCCTCTCCCTCAAAACGAGTTTTAATCACATTGACAAGGTCAGCAAATGTCGCAGAGGGTAGTAATAGTTCCGGTCGACAAGCCACACAGTCTGCCGCAGCCCCTTTTAGTTTGAGGCGACATATCATCATTTTATCTGCCTCTGACCACCCGCCTCTTTCGGCCACTAATGAAAAATTCTGCAAAAATTGGTCAAAAGACCTATCTGATATGTCCCCACCCCATGGCATTATTAGCGATTGTAAGGAAAGATCCCGTTTGATTCCCGCTTCATTGGCAGGCAAACTTGCTGCTTCCCTTTGGAGACTCATTCTGCGGACTTCCTCCTTCAACCGGTCCACCTCCTCCTTTAGAGCTTTTACGTCTCCCATAATTCAGAAATGTTAATTATAACAAGTACGAAATATTATTAGTTCCACTGCAACCGGCTCGTTGCGAGCTTTCCAACGATACCCCACAAGCTAGGAATGATTTAGTTAGTACCTCGGAACACTAAATTAATCTTAGATGGGCCCCAGTCCGTCAACATGCACCAAAAAAAAAAAAAAAAAATTTTTATTTTTTATTTTTAAATAAAAGTATATGATTCCCTTGTAACAGAAAACGTTTAAAAAGCTGAGTGCTCAATCGTTTCGGCGCTACAGGGCGAGCGCTGTTCGAGTGGGAGCGTTATAGTGTGCTTACTAGGGCTAGGTAGTAGTGCACCCCCACTATCTGACACCAGTGTAAGCTGGCCGCTGTCTCTCCCTTGCTACTTGCCTTGTTCTATAGAAAGACAGATACTCTATCTATGCCTATACACACACACACGCACATACGCACACTCCACATACACAGGCGAGTCTCACACGCACAGTCACAACCGGGATAGGACAATTAAAACTACTTGAATATGATTGAAGCTTATTATTGGGACTAAAACTAGTTGACTATAACTACAATATAATTATATCTCAAAATATACTACTAACGCTATACACTATTACCATATACAGACGTATATTACATACATACGTATGCAGCAACAGGCCGCAGACCAGAGAGCCCCGCAGGTAGGCGAGAGGGAAGCTTGGCTTTCTTTAGGACAAATCACACTCAGTACGAACTAGCTCTGCACACCAGCACTTGCCAACTCTGACTGCCTCACTCTCACCTGACCTTTGGCTCTTGGTAACTAAAGTTCACATTGGGATTATAAAATAAAATATACTACATAAACATAAACAAACACAACACCACCTCCACTGCTGACTCTTACACTACTGAAGAGAAAATTATTTAATTACATTTTTGAGGCAGTATTTTAAGTGCAGGTGAAATGGATGGGAGGGAATTCTGAAGAAGGTAACTCTGTCTCTATTGTTAACATGTAATTTTGGTATATGACTAACGGTAGACCATATAACTTTTTTAAAAAATTACTTTTCGTCTTTTTAAGACTGAAAAACCTCAAACTTGGGTCTATAAAGCTGGGCATTTTTATTTAAAAATGGGGTCCCATACGTGACTAAAGCTCACACCCGTAAATGACTAAAAACTTGAATTTTGGCATTTAATAGGATATTATTATTATTATTATTAGAAAAAAAAAATTGATGCCAAATCCTATTTAAACCAATTTTAGCTGCGCATATTCCCCTCCTCCATTGTGATGGGGGAAAGAAAGAAAGATGGGGTAGTAAGAATAGCACCCCTCCCCCGATACTTATACCAGTTTACGATCTCCGTTCTATCGTTTTTAAAAAACCAATTTGCCGATACCACAAAGTCTGCCTCTCTTATGAAAAAATCAATACCTTTGATTTCTGAAGATTTACAGATAAATTCCACTGCTCTCAAAAATTTTCCCAAGAAATTAATGTTTTCTTTGGAGGCTTAAAGATATCGGTCCGTGTATAGCAGTATCTTAATCCGTAAAAGTCTTTGACTGTAACTACGTACATAAAGGAAGGGGTTGTCTTACAAAAGAGGGAGAACAAATACTTGGATGATGTTTGTTCTATGGCAGTTAGGTTAGGCTAGACACGCAAGACTTGCAGCTCTTGAAGTTTTAGTAGATCCAACTCCTTTATGGCGCTTTCATCGCTTTCCAGGGTTTGAAATCGATAATTAAAAATAAATACATAAAAATCAAATCTGATCAAAATTTTTATCTGGCAATTTTAAAAATCATTTTATGATTTTTATCAAGAGTGATTTTTATTTGTGATCAACAGCTTAAAAAATCATAACTTGATCAATATTTCTGAGCAAAATCTTTTCGTTCAATAATAATGATCATTTGTGAGCAATATTTTTTAAAATCAGAAATAGAAATTTTGGTTGACAAAATTTACTTTTTTTTCATTAGAAATGTTGGAAATCATTAACGACTCTTATAGAAAGATAATTTATTTTGGAAATATACAATGTAAAGAAACAGAAAGAATTAAAATATCTAATAATAGTAAATAAAAATGAAACCTTTTAGCTTTTATTGTAAAAAAAAAATTGCTTCTGATAAAAACCTCAATCAAAAATAAATGTTGATGCACACTACTTTGAACAGGAAGAGTTTAGCTTCAAAATTAGTATCTTTTGCATGTGATCTGCTGTCAGCCTGGAGCGCAAATCACTGAGGATGTACTTCAGAGCTGAAAAGGCTCTTTCAACAGTAACCTGTGTTGCAGGAACGGCATGCACAATCAAAGCTAATTCACTAAGAATTCACTAAAAATATTCACTTATTTACATTTTCATAGCAAATAGTGAGAAACAAGCATATTTTATTTTAATTTGTCTGATTTTTATTTTTTGAGTGAAATTTTTTCGATCAAGAATTAATCATTATTTTTAATTGAAGAAAGTATCGCTGAGAGAGTGATCGTTATTTTTAATGGAATAAAAAAAAAACTCAAAAATTGATTTTATTTTTATTAATAAATCAGGCATGATTTTTAAATTTATTGATCAAAAATAATTATTATTTGATGATTTGTTGGAAAAAATAATTATCGATTTCAAACCCTGTCGCTTTCTATATGATTGCCTTCAAAACTATGTACACTCATTGCGCAACACTCTGGAAAGATTGATTTTTTAAGCAGTTCTACGAAATGAGCGACAAATTAGGCATAATTTTGATTTATTATTTATTTATACGGATGTAATGTTTCGCTAGTTACAAATTTAACATATAACAGATTAGTATTATATACTACAAAGCATTCGAAATATAAAATTCGTACTTCCATTAAACCAATTTTCTTCAAACTCAAAATTGTGGCTTATGCATTAAATTATGGCTTATGCTTTATGGCTTAACATTAAATTCTTTACAATATTATGCAGATAATAGAATTGTATATTATACTGAAATAGCAGCTTAGTGGAAAGCATAACGTCAACCATTCCTCCCCCCACCCAAAACACTCCTTAAATGAATATTTCCGTGGAAATGTTTCAAATAAATAGTTATACCATTTTATATGATTAGTTGATATACCAAGAAAATCATTGGTGACCGGTTTTTGGAGAATACCGCAAAAGAAAAAACTGAAAAATCTATTCCAATAAAGTGGTACGTACATTCGGTCGACCTATGTTGACCAAAACATTGTTGTCGCGTCCCTCTAATAGAAATTAAATGAAATATCAAGTTGAAACTCCCTGTGATGTTCTTGAGAGTTATGGCTGACCAAATACAGGCCAATTTATTTAAAAAAAAAAAACAACTTTTTCAGAGCCAGGAAACCTCAAGACTTTCATTTCCGGTTAATACCACACGAATAAGAGAAAGTAACAAATCAGATAATTTTAAGTTTGTATTTCATTAAAAAGTTGAAAAATCAAAAAGACAAAATGTTTCAAATCAATATTTTTACTTTCTCTTACTCCTAGTAAAAGGAAGTATTGTAATCGTGTCAAATTTTCGGTATCGAATTTTTACCGGAAATATCCGTTCTAATGTCCTTTGAGTACAAAAAAAAAGTGCTTTTTAGAAAATGGTGTCTGTGTTGTGTGTTTATGTTATGTATGTGAACAGCATAGCTCAAAAATGAAAAATGGTAGAAAATTCAATCTTGATATTCCGTTTAATATATTTCCATCGTATCCGACAGTAGGTTATCTGTCAAAATTCCTCAACCGGAAATACTATTTTACTGAATGGTTTTTTTTTCCCCTTCTGGTTGCGATTTTCTCAAAAAAATGGCTCCAACGATTTTCTTGAAGCTTGGCATCTCAAAGAGCTACAACTTTTATTTGAAACATTTCCCCAGGGAAATTCATTTAAGGGTACTTTTGGGGGAATGGTGGGTTTTCGTACGGTTTCCTCTAAAGTGCTATTTCAGTTTATTAGACAATTCTGTCATCTATATAATATTAATTAGAATTAATTATGATGTTGAAATTCCGGGTTTGAAAAAAAATCGGTTGACCGGAAGTGCGTATTTACTAGGAAGTATTTTTCAGTTTTCTACTGTTTTCTCTAAAACAATTCAAACTATTTTCTTTAAACTTGTAATGTGAACTACACATATAAAGAGCTGCAACTTTTATTTGAAACATTTCTTGTGGTAAAGTCATTTTAAGGGGGTTTTGAGAGAGGGTTTTGTTTTAATCGAAATGGTATCGTAGTTGATTATACAAAACTACCATCCAAACAGAAATTAATTAGAAATAAATAGATTGCCAAAATTCGGGCTTGAAGAAAAATTAATAAACCGGAAGTTGCGTTTTTACTAACATTTTTTTTTCAATTTTTTGCGATTTTCTCCATAAAATACACTGACGAATTTTATTAAATTTGGCATAGTAACTAAAAAAAATTTTTCAATTAAAATTTTGAAAACTGATGTAAGAGAAAGTTATGTGTGAGTATATTACACCAGATTTTTTTTTTTATTTAATTATAAAATTGTCAATTTAAAGTTTACAATAAATTGAATGGAATTCATTTTCACATTTTTAAAATTTATCAATTTATTTTCATTATAAAAAAAATCAATAAATAAATATTACTGTAAATTTAAACTTTCATTATTTTTAAGTTTGAATTTTTAATTCAAATTATGTAATGTAAATTTCATGTAAGAATAACTAATATTAAAGTTTGTGCATACCCAAAGTATGACATAGTTTGAACGATAAAGAATTGTTTTATTACATATAACAAACACACCGACACACACACAAAAGTATGAAAGATAGAAGATAGATTCTCCTCAATTTCTCTTGGTAGTGTTCTGGAAAAAAGATCTTATATAGAATGGTTGAAGAGGGTAGATGGGTAGAAGAGGGGTTAGTGGGTGGAAGAGGTGGAAGGCCACTTTTAGATATGGCGGCAATATGAATCTCAATTTATATCTACCTCATTCCTACGGTCCCTTCATGGAGGAATAATAATTTTATAGAGGTTTCATCTTCTTTACATAGGATAGCAGTAGAAGTGGGGCCGGCACAGAGAAAGGAGAAGAGAGAGTGAGAGAAAGAATCCAATACCTTCACCTAAATCGTCCTCTTTTCGTAGATCTATTTTCTTTTTTAGTTATGGGGTTTCCTTTTTTTTATTTCCTGTCTTCTATTCTTTACTTAAATTTTGTTTTTCTTTATTCTCATAATCATTTTTTTTTGGTCTTAATTTTTTTTTTTTTTCCAATAATCAATAATTTGTTGAATTTTCATTTTTTCCTACTTTCTCTTACTGTTGCTATGAAAGTGGTTGAATTCAATCAAGACATCGGGACGGTCAGTATCCATTAATCTGAAGAGAAATTTTTTATAAGATATCACTTTGATGTATTTTGTTCCGCAGAGCTGGAAAGCATCAGAGATATTTTCCGTGATAGCCTCCTTTCTGGCGTTCTTTCATCGACCGGTTTTTGGCGTTCGCCCATCATTAGGATGTTTTTGTCAAAACAGTGTGTTAACATAGACTTGCACACAGATGTATTTAAGCTCGTTTAAGACTTGTTATATTTAAGCCTGTAAAAAACTCCTATTTAAGTTTATATGCGTGCGTGGTATGGTGTATTGTAATATGTACATCTTTGAGTGAATTAATAAATGTAAATTGTATTATAATATATCCTTGTTAAATATTATATGTTTGTAAAGTAGGTAATTTTTCAATGTACATATTTATAAAGTTGGGGTTTTTGAAGGTTGAGAAGCACAAAAGAAAGAGTTGAGTCAGAGATACCTGGCCTACCCTTATCATTTTACATTTATTTAGGACAAAGGGAATTTCCCTCTTCTCACTTTTTCCGGGGTGGAGGTAGAATATATAAGGTGGACCTTTTTAGGGAAAGGAGGTCAGTTCCAATTTATGTTGTAAAAAGACTGAAACCTGTCATCAGGACAAGCTATGTTACAGTAGTGAGTGGTGGAAGTGCCCCCAAGAAACCCAACCTTCTTCAAGTTAGAGACTGTGTAAAATATGTAAGTTATAAATGCAATTTATCCCAAATGACAAGACACTTATGTTGTTATATCACAATATTATGATCTTTACTTATTCTGACATATATTTTGTTTATTTCAATTATATATATATTGAATCTATATATTTAGTTGTTTTTTCATCCTCTCCAACTTCTGTATAAACACAGGGCCTCACGAGATCCCTTCTGAGAAGATCCAAATAGAAATTATAATAGTTAATTATTAATTAACATAAAATATTTAATTTACCCCCTCCCAATACAAATAACATTACAGTATGTGAATTATGACAAGTAAAATGTGGAATGTATAAGTACGTGTTTATCAAATATCATATTCAACAACATATTCAGTTATTTATACTATCTTACGATCGTTCAGCTGGTATTTTATAATTTCTTATCATTAATTATTCACAGCTGACACTGTGGTCTTTCGCTTTGTTCTACACGTAAACAACGATTAAAAAATAAAATAGTAAGATAGTATGGATAATTATTAATTACCAAAGTGAATCTCCTTCAAAAAACGTAGTTTAAGTTGCACATCTCCACTTGTTGGATGTTTCCATTTTTAAAAGAAACAATGTACACCAGCTTTTAAAAAAGCAAAAAACAACACGTTTTTTCCCTCTCCCAGGTATCACCTTTTAACCTAGTTAGGTCTACAACAAAAAAAAAACCTTTTAAAATCAATTTATCAACTAAAGTTGCTCTCTGTACAAATCTATGTTATCACAGTGTTTTGATAAAAACATTCTGATGATGGGCGAACACCCGAAACCGGTCAATGACCACAAAAGGAACCAAGCTATCGGGGAAAATATCACTGATCCTATCACTTTGTTTTGTTACATTTTACGAGAAAATTTATTTCATGGAGATTGTTACTGTGAGGTAGTGGAAAGTTGACCAGTCATTTTCAACACAATTTACTGTTCTACCGTTTAAATGTTTTGTTGAATATCCGAGTTTTCAAAAGAAAATCCGGTAAACTAGAAGTGGTGATTAATAATAACAGACTTTATTAAAATTTTTAACAATACATTGGCATATAATAAATCAGACATACTCATGGTCGCTTGACCGTCTGAGGAAGTTGTTGTAAATAAATTAGATTGCAATATAAAAAGTATCAATGCATAGATTCAAAATAGTAAAAAGTACAGTACCAAGCAAAATTCAGGATACAGTATGAACATACATCTGGTGACCATAAACCATACAATTAAACAATATTAAATTAAATAAATAAAAATACAGATATACGTGTCAAGAATAGAGTAGGATTTGAATCGCACATTAGTAATTCAATTCAATCACCAGGCTGTATCTGTAAGACCAGGCCTGTTTACAATAAGATACCAGGCTCAACCATTTCCTTTCATTAGATAATATACCTTTAAATTCACTAACATCCAACTGGTCTGTGTTAAAATGTAAAAGCCTAAAAGGTTTCAAAATAGGGCACACGCCTACAAAATGAAAGACATCCTCATTACAACCCAAATTACAAAGAGAACACAACTTTACGTCATTACCGTATCTGTAATTATTTAGGTACAAGAGTTCGTCCCTGCATTTTATAATCCAGCTAGTGGCTACAGCATCAAGGTTGCACTTTAAAACATAGACCTTAGTATTCACAGTTTTATATAAGAGATGATTGCGGCTGGTTTGTGCTTTACAATGGTATTCTGTCATCAGTACTTCCCTAACTCTTTGAACTATCTGCTTAGGTTTAATATCCACATTAAACATTTCATCCATAGAGATATTATACTTCTGACAGAAACATTCCCATTCTTTATACATACACATTTTTTTTCCTAATCATTTCTTTGATTAATATGTGAGGATATCTTTCTGGCAGTAATTTAACGCATCTGCGGATATACTTTAGGTGAAGAAGGACAGTATATACATATGAAGGTACCATGTCACTTTCTAAATAAACTATGAAATCCGGTGTATTACGTGGCAAATAAAAAAAAAAGTATTATATTAAAGCCTGCCCTCTCTCAAATCTAGATATACTCCACATTTGCGCGCCATAGCAGATAATTGCCCGAGATACGGCATTATAGATTTCAAGTTTCCAATCAAAAGGAATCCTTTTGTTCTATTGGAAGTGTTGAGGGCAAATTTCGCGTTTGAAACTCTCTCCTTGAAATTATTCACGACGGACAGGCAGGACGGTAGCGTTATCCCGAAATATCTGCAATTAGACACAACCTCAATCCTCTCACCCTTATACCACCATATTTCATGTCTAGCAGGACGGCCGCCGTTTGTGAAAACCACAATTTTTGATTTTCTTAAATTTATATTTGCACATTCCAGAGATCAAAATACTCCGATATGGAATCTATCATTTTCTGCAGAGCCACCTTATCTGTTGCTAGGAGCACCAGTTCATCAGCATATGCCAGTAGCTGAAATAGAGTATCCTTTATCTGAATGCCAGTTCCCAAATGCTCCTCGATCCCGAGAAGTAGTGACTTTACTAAGGTATATGCATGTTCGGGATTTTCTCGAAAATGGGTACAAAATTATACCTTTAAGTTGGTGTTATATATATTGTTACTGCTACTAGGCCTCCTAATACGTCTCAACTAATTCGAATTAATTTAAAATACACAAATTGAACGCAACGTATTATCTTTTTTTGTGAAACTACACAATACTACAATGAAAAAAACACGTGCCATTCAATGCTTTAATTTATTCTCTCCTAAATACATTCTTTTATTTTCCAAATATTATCACATGTTTATGTGAGAATTAAATTAATTATTATAAATTTCAGACATATTTTCCATGATAGCCTGCGTCTTTCGTTGTCTATATTTTATTCTCACAAGGTTATGGTCCGTATCTCCATCTGCCCCACGATAACTCCTAAGATTTCGGCAAGGAAAGAAATGTACTGATAGATGGCATGTGGAGAAATTAAAAATGGATAAAAGTGAGGAAAATTATCAGATTGAATTGAGGAAGGCTTTTAAAGTAGAGAATTCGCTAACTGAACATGAGCCAAAAAGTGATATAGACAGAGAGTGGAAGTGTATTAGAGAGGCGATCAGTGTAGCGGCCGAAAAGGCAGAGGTAAGAAAAAAAGACTTAAGAGGAATGGGTGGTTTGATGATCAGTGTAGAATTGTCCTGGAAGAGAGGAAGTTGGCCAGAATTAAGATGCTGGACAGCCCAACAAGAGAAAATATTGAGGATTACAAGTTGAAAAGGAAGGTGGCTAATAAAATCTGTAGAAAGAAAAAAAGAGAGTTTGAAAATGAAAAGCTGAAACGGTTGGAAGAAGATGGAGAATATAATAAAGTGAAAGAATTCTACACTATTGTAAAAGAGGAGAAAAGAGGGTTTCAGCCAAGGGTAGAGTTCTGTAGAGGAATTGATGGAACATTGATAGGAGGTGAAGTTGAGGTGAGGAAAAGCTGTGTCTGTATTGGTCAGTTGCTGTGATATGTCCACTTTTTAAAAAGGGGGATAAGACATATTGCGAAAACTATAGGGGAATCGCCTTGTTATCGACTGTATATAAAGTAATGGCTAAACTTGTAGCAAAAAGGTTAACAGTGTATTCCAACGAAATATTGGGCGATTACCAAGCTGGCTTTCGGCTAGATCAGCAACCTATCAGATTTTCTCACTGCGGTTAATGCATGAGAAATGTTATGAATATAACATAGACCTGCATCATTTGTTTATTGACTTCAAGCAAGCATATGATAGTTTCTACAGGGTTAAAGTATTTGAGGTCATGAATGAGTTTGCAATACCTTCTAAACTATTAGTTTAGTAAAGATGTGCCTTAGAAACTCGGCTGCAAAAGTTAAGGTGCTAGGAGGTTATTCAGAAGAGTTCGTTATCGATAGAGGGCTTAGGCAGGGTGACGTACTATCGACGATACTGTTTAATCTCATGCTAGAAAAAGTCATAAGAAGCATCGAAATCAATCCGAATGGCACGATATTTAATCGATCCATTCAGTATTTGGCTTTGCAGATGATGTTGTTATTGTGGGTAGAACCTTGAGGGCATTAGAAGATGGGTTTTTTGCAACTCAAGGAGAAGGCAAGAACTGTAGGTCTGGAAATAAATTATTCAAAGACAAAATACATGCTGGCATCCAGATTTGATAACGCCATTTGCCGGTTGTCCCATGTGAGTCTAGGTGGTGAGTCCTTCGAAAACGTCAGGCAATTTAAATACTTAGGCTGCATCTTTACGCAAGATAGAAATCTACAAAAAGAGATAAAAGATAGGTTGGCTTCAAGTAATAGATGCCTGTTTGCGTTACAAAAGGTTTTCAAGGAACGTGCGATCTCCAAAAAAAATAAGATTCGTATCTATTAGACGGTTGTCCGACCAGTGGTAATGTATGGGTGTGAGACGTGGATTCTCACGGAAAATGATGCTAAACTACTCCTAGTCTGGGAAAGGAAATTCTAAGGAAAATGTTTGTCCAACCCTGGTTAACGGGAATTTGAAAATTAGGAGTAATGAGGAATTAGCAAGGCTGTATGCATCCCCCAACATTTTAAATGAAATAAATGCGCGAAGACTGGAATGGATAGGACATCTTATAAGAATGGAAAGAGATCGCATCGTGAAAAGACTATATGAGGACAAGCGACAGGAAAAAGAAAAGTGGGAAGGCCCAGGAAGAGATGGACTGACGATGTAGAAGCCGGCATAAGAATGCTCGGAGTGAAAAGGTGGAGGGAGAAGGCCAAGGATAGAGAGGTCTGGAACAAAATTATTAAGGAAGCCAAGGCCCTGCAAGGGCTGTAGTGCTAAAAACAGACAGCCTGCGTCTTTTTGTGGTCACCTTTGTGGATGACCTTTTTTCAGGGTTTTTTTTTTGCGGATGACCACAGAAAGAAGCAGGCTATCATGGAAAATATCTTTGATGCTTTCTAATTCTGCGGAACCAAACCATAACTATTATATTTTGGCCAGCTTGTCACAATATCTACAGATGAAAATTTTAATCCCACGATCCAACTTCTGTTGAGAAGTGCCCTATTGAGAACAAAATTCTACAGATGGAAATCAATAACTACATCTAAGTGTAGCACAGCTGGACTTTAACCCGGATCCTCCGCGTGCAAGTCCAGTACGCTAACCACTTAGCTATTCCATTCCCTTATATAGTTTTGATATTTACAACAAATCAATTATATTTTTTATAAACAGTAAACTATAAAATTTTTACAAATTAAGGTGAATGCTTGGATATGTACATGTTAATAGGCTAAAATTGAACAATCTAAATATAAACAAAGTATTGATCACGTTATAATATCAAGAAACAGAAAACACTAACTGAAATTAAATTTTTTTACTAATTCTTTTCTATAAGATATCTCTGGTGGCCATTAACTTTTTCCAACTTCAATTTGAGCCCAGTTTTAGCACCTTTTATTTTTTGTGTTCTTTTATTTTGTTTGATATGACCGGAATTTTTTTTTTTTTTTAGACATAATTGTGGAGTAAAAGGGAAGGGAATAGTGGACTGGACTTACACGCGGAGGATCCGAGTTCAAGCCCAGCTCTGCTTCCCTTAGATTTTTACGTCCTAGGAGCTCACTGACTGGTAATAGACAGCGTTGTCTGTAACGAGAGGTCGCTGTTCGCAGGCTGTCGGTGCACTGAGAAGGCTCAGGGCGCTAATGACTATAGGTGTTGACGCGCCTTAAATTAAAAAAAAAAAAATGGAGTAAATGTCAAAACCAAGGTGTACTTGTACTCGGATTACAATCATTTATATACTGTGATGATAACGCCCTACCACCTTTTTGTTTACATTTGTAAACATTACAGTGTTAAACAAAATTTGTCCCTTAAATTGTATTGATAGCAGTCGTATGAGGGTTTCACAAAAGATTTTTTTTTCTCACTGTAGAAAACGCAAGGTCATACTTTTTGTTGAAAACTCAAATTCAAAAATTATATCGCCCTAGTAATACTTGCTCTTACTGCACCCAACAGTGAGTAATAAAAGAAAAAAGAAAACAACGTTTGAGCATTTTCAATCTTTATTGGTTTTGGTAAAAGAAAACTTTTCTAGAGCAACTATAATTATTTTCTAAAGAAAGAACCGTCCGTTCTTTATCTCATTGTACTACCAAAGTTATCTCATAGTATAACGTACCAAAGTTATACCCTTTCCCTTTTTTTATATGGATTTTCACTTTTACATATCACTGTATGCACTGGAATGGCGATTGCACCGGCCATTGTAATCATAATAGCATCACCAAGTGAATTTATTGACATTGAAAATTCCCTTTGTAACGGCGGCATTTCAGTACTTATTCTTCTGTAAGTGTTTACATACGATGTACCAGCGACAAGGCCTTCCCAAAATATATAGGCCATACATAACAATACAAAATATAGAAAACCAAAAAACACTTCGATATACAGCACTACAACGTTTATCCCTTGTAAAAATGCTAACATCCATAAACTGTTCACTTCAATTAAATTCACTGATGAACGTGAAATGAATACACCAATTTGATAGATAGTCTGATACCAGCGATATTGACTTTCACGTGTGAATAGATCTCCTGGAAAATACATCACTTCGAATAAGGCTTGATTTATAAAATATTCAAACAGAAACACTAAACTGAATGGCGCTGTATAAATAAGTATAATTTTCTGTAAAATCTTCAATTTACCCTGCGTGGAGTGAACATCTTCAGTGGCCGGAATATCCTCTTTTATTTGTTCCTCTGTTGCCTCTTCTAACTGTGAATAACGTATCTTTGCTTTAATTATATAAGGATGTTTTACTAGACCCCAGAATGCTGAGGCCATCAATATCGGCCATATTAACATAATTAATAAAGAGTGTCTGCCGCTGATCTCTGCCTCCCTTAGCGATGTGTATAACAATGCTCCAATTACACCAGCCGCACCCGTGCCGCTTGACCACGTTGATATTACATTGGTTGTAGAAAAGAATGATGTATACGCCAATAAAGAACTTTCGCCTAGGCCACTTGAAAATGATATAAATATTATACCAGTTATTGTCAACCGAAAGCCGCCATGTTTCTGGTCAGAACCTAAAGCGGCAATTATGAAACCAAGCGTTGACATTAGTATTATAATAGCAAATCTGACGTGTATTATCAAAGGTAGGAACGGTGCTATAAGTTTCACCAAAATTGAAGGTACAATATCTGCCAATAGTATTACGCCTGTACCAATTACATTACATTCTCTCTTAAATTGTTTCTCTATTTCTTTTTTGCCAGTATGATTATTCATTTCGGATAGTAAATCGTGTGCGGCCGTTAATATCACTACGTAGCCAACATTATTACATAGACCAAATATCCAAAATGCTACTAATAGTTTGGCCGTATCCAGTTTAGTCGATCGTCTACGTTTTCTTAAACCATAATCAGGAGGCGGTAATTCGGATGGATGTTGTGGTATTTTTAATCTCTGAATTGGTACTACCTGTTTTGGAGTTACATCTTCCTTTTCTGCTTTTTTTCTTGATTGTCCTTGGGACTGTTCATTTACAACGTTCATTTTTCATGTATTTTTCTGTTTTGTAGTTTTTATTCTATACTCCAGTGATTGCTGTAAACAAGAAGTTTTTTATTTTTTATTTACTCTTATTGCTGTTAAGTGGAACTATTGCTGTCGTGACGAATTTTCGACATCGCGTTTGCACCGGAAATCCAAGTTTAGAGATCCCCTGAGTGTTTGCGCGCATCTGTCTGCCTGTCAGTGCGAGGGGCTAGTGTGAGTGTTGATGTGTTCTGATTTGTGCGTACTGGGATACAGTACAGTATAGCTGGGGAACGTTTGTGTACTCAGAGCGCTGAGACAGCTATCTACATCAACAGTTGCTATTATCAGTCAACAGTCACTAGTATGCGTATATTATATATATTCTTGCTTGTCGGTGAGTCAGTTTGTGGCTAACCGACAAGCATATTGCCAGTGTTACTCATTGCAGGTGAATGTCACTGACTTGCTAATGGGATCTCTGTGTGCCCCACGGAGTGCTCCCAGGTAAACATAGGATTGTATACTTGTAAAGTAATATTATTTATTGCGAATTATTACAGTAAATTATGATTATATTATTATGATAGTAATGTTGTGTACTGGAGAAGAACTATTATTGACAGAATCTTATTTGTTTGGCGTATATTATTATAGTAATGTCACATTTATCCCTTAATAATAGAAGGGATTAACGCATTAGTAGCGCTCTGGAAGTCCCGGGATCGAGTCAGTGCTGCCCTTAGATTTTCTCTTCTTAGGGGCCTTTCTGGCTTACTGGATGGGCAGTGCTTCTGAAATGAGAGAACACCGTCTGGAGGCCGGCAGTGCACTGAGAAGGTTCCGATATTTTGGGGTACCAACATGAGCCCAGAGGCTTTGGATAGCAAAGAGCTTGGTCCCTCCCCACAGAGAATAAAAAAATATATTGTAGGGTAGTGTTATTATTGTATGTAGAATCTTAGTATGTGGTTTTGCGTACAGGTTCCTAGTTCCATACATTTTTTACTTTCTCCTAATTTTAGTTAGAAGAAGTAATACAAAATTTTCGATCTCGAGATTTTCACCGAAAATATCCGTTTTGAGGTTCCCTGAGTCGAAAAAGTGGTTTTTAGCAATTGGTCTGTGTTTTTTCTGGTTGGGGGGGGGGCAGCATATCTCTAAACGAAAAATTACAGAATGTCCATACTTAATATTCGTTAAAATGCTACCAGGAAGCCAAACAAAAATAAGCTTTTCGTGAAAATCATTAACCGGAAGTGCCACTTTACTCAATGGTTTTTTTTTTTCAATTTCTTATAATTTTTCTCGAAAACGGCTTCAACGATTTTCTTTATTCTTTGTCTATCAACTACACAACAAAGAGCTACAACTTTTTTTTTGTAAAATTACTCCTGGTGAAGTCATTTAAGGTGAGTTTTTAGGGGAGAGGTCGAGTTATGTTTTCCTTTAAAGTGTATGTCATAGTTGTTTATACAATTCTCGCAGCCAAAAAAAAAAAAAAATTATTAGAAATGTATTACCAAATTCCGTGATTTAAGAAAATTAGTAAACTGGAAGTGCGTTTTTACTAGAGTTTTTTTGGGAGGGGGGGCGGTTTCGGCGATTTTCTTTATAAAAACACCAAGAATTTCATTAAATTTGGTATACTAACTATAAAAATTTGTGAATTACAATTTCGTAAACTGCAATAAGAGTATGTTGTGTGTGTGTGTGTGTTTCACATCAGTTTTTTTTTTTTTTTTTTTTTTTTTTTTTTTTTTTTTTTTTTTTTTTTTTTTTTTTTATACTGTAAAGTGGTATTGCGATCGTTTTCGAAATTGAGTTTTCACCGGAAATGGATTGTTTTATGTTCCACTCAGTACGAAAAAATTTTTTTTAGCAAACGGATGTTTGTGTGAACAAAATATTTCGAAAACCAATGTGTGTATAGAAACCTTAATGTTAATATTCAATTTAACTGCCGCATCGGACACTGTTTTCTTCGTCGTATGAGTGTTTCATATCAGATATTTTGCGTTTCAAACATCCGGTAACGTCATAGAGCACTGCCGGCTAATCATTGCAATTTTATTTCTGACAACGTCCTCCAGCCACAGTCAACGCTACTCACCTTACCCACGCCTCTATAATTTGTTATTAATACATTTAATTATTTCATGGTCCATTTTTGCTGGATAATGAAACAAACAGAACCCGTTGCATAATAGTCCTTCTCAAAATAAAACTAGATTAAGTTTAATCATTTAGGAAAAAATCATTTAGGGGTAATGTAAACGCACTTTCGTTATCTGATTTTTTTGAAACTGAATTTCAACAACATATTCAATTCTAATTAACATTATTTAGATTATAGAATTGTTTAATAAACTGAAATAGCACTTAAGATGAAAACCTAACCCCACCCTTCCCCCATAAATGCCCTTAAATGAATTTTCCCAGAGAAACCTTTCAAATAAAAGTTGTAGCTATTTGTATGTGTAGTTGATATACCACGTTTGAAGAAAATCGTCACAGCCATTTTTAAGAAAAACGCAAAAAAGTAAAAAAATAAAAAAATAAAAAAAACAAGTAAAGTGGTACTTCCGGTTGAGGAATTTTGACAGATGACCCCACTATCAGATGCCATTGTGATACCTAAATGGAATATCAAGTTTCAACTTTCTATAGTTTTTCGTTTTTGAGCTATGCTGTTCACTACACACACACACACACACACACACACACACACACACACACACACAGCAAGATCAACTGATAAAAATAGCGATGGCCATCTGAATATTCAAAAAAAAAAAAATAATAATTATACATGAAAATTACATTAATAATTTTAATAGTCTAGTGAATGATAATTATATTGCTTTAATACGAGAATTAAAACCATACGTTTTTGGTAAAAATATTAAATCAATTAATAATAATGCTTTCAATTTTGTGGTGGTAAATTATTTTAATTTAAAATTACAGATTATAATTAAAAGTAGTTAAGGTCAACTGCCTTCTTAAAGAAATAAATAAATCAAATTAGTATTTATAATTTTTTTTTTTTTTTTAATTTATTTTGCATTTTTTCTAGCCGTAATGTTGGCAAGACTGGCTAACTTGTATAGGTTATGTATAGCGAGATATTGCACAACCCAAATTTAAAGTAAGTACTTGGAATACTTGGAGCTGTTTTCCAAAAAAAAAAAGTAATTATTGAGAAAATATCATTCAGAAAAAAATTGAATTGCAATTAATTTGACACGATGCGACGAGATCCCTTTTTATGAAAGCAATATCGTGAACAATCCTGTACAATATACATATTTCCTGGTGGATCAGAAATGCATGTAACTCAAAAATATTTTAAAATAATATAAAGTTTATTATACAACTTACCTCAGAAATTTATAAATTAATAATTATTATAGTTCGATTAAATTAATCGTAACAATTTAAAAAAAAAAAAAATTGTTTTAACGCATATAATAAAAACGGTTAATATATAAATTCAAAAAATAAATTCACTTACAATTACCTACATACATCACAGCTTTATATTTTCTCACTTTGATCTTTATCAAACTTAGAAAATAAATATAAGACATGTGATATTACTTTTCTTAAGCATCTCATGTGATTTAAACGAAAAATATCTAATTATTTTTTTTAATATTTTATTTTAGTTTATTTATAATGAGGGTTATTAATTCTATTTAAAAATTTGGTAGATGCAATAATTACACGATTTTTCACTTATTTCCAATTTCCAAAAGTAAGTAAATTGAAATTTGTTTTTGATAAATTTCCTTGAAACTTAAAAGTTCTATCCGGCTACAATATTAAATTTTATGTGGCAAAATTTAAAATGAAAAAACGACACTTTCAGCTCCTCTAAAAATCCATAAAATCGACTTTTTTGAAAACCAAAAAAACTCACGACTGTTTCTCTCTTCAATTTAATACAATTTAAAAAATATTTTTTTTTTATAAAATTGCAATGTTTACAAACATTTAGTTCAGCTGATTATAAAAAACCAATTTTATAAAATGTACATATACCTGAGTGGACACTATGGGCGCCCTCTATCTGAATATCATATATCAGTTTCAATTTAATCGGAACTCAGAGGTCTTCAAAATCTCATGTAAAATCAGTTGTTAGGAAAAGAGGTTTCAAATAAAAGTGATGAATAAATTTATCTGTGGAATAAACATTACTAGTTTAAAAAAAAAAAAATCTGGTGTGAAACACTCACACAACTTTCTCTTACTCCTGTTCTCAAAATTATAATTGACAAAGATTATAGTTTGTGTACCATTTATAAAGAAATTCGTTGAAAACTGAAAAAAACTGTTCAGTAAAAACGCACTTCCGGTTTACTAATTTTCATAAAACTTGCAACTTTGGCCATCTGTTTATTTCTAATTAATTTTGTTTGGATGATAGAATTGTATAATCAACTATGATACCACTTTAGAGGAAGCTGTAACCCCACCCCTCCCATTAAACTGCCCATAAATGAATTTTCTCAGAGAAATGTTTTAAATACAAGATGTGGATCTTTGCATGTTTACTTTATATATGAAGTTTCAAGAAAATCGTCGAAGCCATTTTTGAGAAAATCGCTAAAAAGTGAAAAAAATCATTTAGTAAAGTGGTATCATACAAAACAAACGCACTTCTGGTTATCCGATTTCTTTCAAATTCGTAATTTCAACAACATATTTAATTCTAATTAACATTATTTAGATGACGGTATTGTGTAATAAACTGAAATAGCTGTTAAGATGAAAATCCAATCCCACCTCTCCCCCAGAAGTGCCCTTAAATGAATTTTCCCGGAGGAATGTTTCAAATAAAAGTATGTAACTCTTTGTATATGTAGTTGATATACCAAGTTTAAAGAAAATCGTCGGAGCCATTTTTGAGAAAATCGCAAAAACGTAAAAAAAAAATCTAGTAAAGTGGTACTTCCGGTTGAGATATTTTGACAGATAACGCACTGTCAAATCCAATAATGATACCTAAACGTAATATCAAGTTTCAACTTTCTACGGTTTTTCGTCTTTGAGCTATGCTGGTCACATAAATACAACACACACACACACACACACACCATTTGCTTTAAAAAAAACCACTTTTTCGGACTCAGGGGACCTCAAAACGGATATTTTCGGTGAAAACTCGGTGAAAAAAAAAAAAAAAACGTATGCTGTAAAATCGCACTTCTGGTTCAAATTTCACATCACATTTCTTCAAATTTCAACGCTTCTAATGTATATTAATACCATATAGGAAGGTAATACCATATATTATACTGAAGTGGCACTTTAGAGATATGCATAATGCTACTGTTCCCACAGGAA
>JAAEAF010008374.1:0-65940 GCA_011037195.1 Triatoma infestans | reverse complement strand
ACAATTTTATGTAAAACCTAGGTTAAAATCAAGTATGTTGGTACGATTAAGACACTTTATTTTTTATACCAATAAAATTGTTAACCTATGATATAGATATTTGTTTCAATATAAAAGAATGGAAAAAATCTTACATTCTTATATAATTGTTTTTCCAAAATACTCATATGTTAGCATGAAGAAAAGAGATTGCAAATTAAAACATTCTTGTTCGGATTTATTAAAAAAAAATAAAGTTTTAAATATTTTACTTGATTGTGTTAATTGCGATTTAGGAATTAAGACTGAAGAGTAATAGACAATGTCAATGGGACTATTCGTTTTTTTAATTGAATTGTTCTCCCAACAATCATGCTTTCCCAGTTAATTAGTTTTAAAATTGCCTCCACTTGCAATGCAAATCGATTGCAAGCTAAGTTTTATTTAGGAGATAGAGGCCTTAATATTAATTTCTTAAATCATATTTTTCTTTTTAAGACATACAATTAGGAGAGTCACCAATGTGTGATGAATCCCATTCACGCCACTTATATACTCAGCTTATTTACTTATTGTGGAAGCTTTATAGCTCTGTAGTTGTACTTTGAAATAAAAAAAAAAAAGATTTATACAATAATACTATTTCTTTCTTTCAGGGAATATCTTTTGAATGATTTTTTTTATTTATTTCATTCAAATAGGTTTTCAAGAATGAACCACTAAGAAAATGTTTTCTTCAAAAAAGAAAATACAAACCAACCTTGCTGTGATAATTTGTTCACTACAAATATAATTTTTTTCAATTAGGGATTAAGCAAACTATTTGAATAAATTTTCCAACATAAAATGGAGGAGAAACAATATTATATTATAATTATCAAAGAATTACTATAATCAAGCCTTATAGAATAATTAATTTAAACATCCTACTGTTTGTAACAGAAAATTTACACAACATCTCCTAAGATTACTCTATGTTGTATCCACCATCATCAAAGTAAGGCTATCAAATTCGTGTAGAGTGCTGATTTCAACTTTAGATATCTTTCAAACTCCACATTGGTTGATTGTCAGATCGCCTAAATAAAAAAGATCTACAATTCATACAATATCTATATACCTCCTAAATAAAACACAGCTTGCAATCAGACAATCAAATAGTAGGTGCGTGACAGATACCTAAAGTTGAAGTCAATACTACATGAATTTGATAGGCTTAGTCTGACGGTGGATAATACTATGACGATCCTAAAACGTCAGAGACAATCAAAATAATCATCCTACGTCGGATAAAATCTCAGATGAATCAGAACTCCAACTACGCGAGCTAAGAAATTTAGGGAAATAAAATATATCTCACTATATTTATTACTTTCCATTACTGTTAGTAAGAGTAAAGTATTGTAATCGTGCCAAGTTTTCGATATCAAGTTTTCAAAGAAAATATTCGTCTTGAGGTCTCCTGAATCCAAAAAGTAGTTTTTAGCAATTAGTCTGTGTGTCTGACAGCATATCTCAAAAACAAAAAATTGCAGAATGTTCAAACTTAATATTTCGTTAAAGTGCTACCAGAATATCTGAGAATAAGCTTTTCGTAAAAATCGTCCGGAAATGCCAATTTACTGAATGGTTTTTGGGATTTTATCGAAAACGGCTCCAACGATTTTCTTTAAACTTTATATATCAACTATGCATAATGTAGCTACAACGTTTATTTGTATAATTTCTCTGGGTGAACTCATTTAAGGGTTTTTTGTAGGAGGGGTGGGGTTATGGCCCCTCTAGCGCTATTTCAGTGTATTAAACAATCCTATCAACTATGCAATACTGGGTGCACAATGGCCCCAGACGTTGTCTAAGTGCTGCACGTCTTTGAAAGCCCCGGGTTCTAGGTTAGAATAGATCTAAGTAATATTAATTAGAATTAAATATGTTGTATATATTCGGAGTTTAAAAAAATCGGTTGACTGGAAGTGCGTTTTTACTGAAAAACATTTTTTAGTTTTCTGCTATTTTCTCTACAAGCTTCAACGATTTTCTTTAAAATAGGCCTGTAAAGTGCACATATAAAGAGCTACAACTTTTATTTGTATAATTTCTTCGGGTGAACTCATTTAAGGGTCTCTTGGAGGAGGGGGTAGGGTAATGTTTTCCTCTAAAGTTTTATCTTAGTTGATTATATAATTCTAACCAACTAGACAAAATTAATTAGAAATAAACTGATCGCCAAAATTCCTAGTTTCAAGAAAATCAGTAAACCGGAAGTGCGTTTTTACTGAGCAGTTTTTTCAGTTTTCGCGATTTTCTCCACAAAAACATTGACGAATTTCATTACTATACTAACTATAAAATTTTTCAATTACAATTTTGTAAACTGCTGAAAGAGAAATTGTGTGAGTGTTTCACACCAGATTTTTATTTATTTATTTTAGTTTCTTTTACGTAAAAGAGAAAGCATTGTGATCGCGTCAAATTTCGAAATTGCGTATATATCGCAAATATATGTTCTGAGGTCCTCTTATATGTATATGTTCGGTATAATTCAAAAACGGAAAACTGCAGGAACTATTACTACTTCATTTATTTTTTGGAATGGATGTTTTAGTTTTTGCGATTTACTGGAAAACGGCCCCAACGATTCTCATTCATTTATTATATCGATTAATGATGCAATGTTATATTGTAGGCTTCTATCTTCAATATCCATATATATAAAAATTCAGTATCCGTATGTTTGTGGCCGCAAAACTCGAAAAGTAGCCGATGGATTGGCTTGAAATTTTTACACAACGTTGCATTTCTATATAAGAGTGTTTGTATATACTTTTTACTCCGAAGGTCCCTACGGAAACGGGAACTTCTCCGAGCGTTTCGCGAGGTTGGCAGAAATAGACAGTCTCAGACGCTTTGCGATGGTGGCTCACTCAACTACTTATAAGTACCTCTATTCTGAAGTTCCTACGGAAACGGGAAATTCCGTGGTAAAATCCGTTCAAACGGCCATATTGCGTTAGCACTTGCTTCTTCAGGTATTGCTGCTACGTTGATGGAAGGAGGTAGAGCAGTGCATTCTGCTCTTAAACTGTCATGACTTTAACATGCACTTCACAGAAAACCCAACATGTAACATTTCTAAAACATCAGAAGGTTCTTCGGGCGTGCAAAATCATTGTGTGGGATGAGTGTGTGCAATGACTGATAAGAAGTCATTGGAAGCATTAGACCATACATTGAAAGACTTGCGAAAATAATCAGGTTCCATTTGGTGGAGCATTGGTGACTAGCCGGTGACTTCAGGCAAACGCTTCCAGTGATACCTAGCTCAACACCAGCTGATGATTGCATGCCTGCTTGAAATATTCAACTCCTTGGAGCACAGTAAAAAAAATTCATTTAACAACGAATATGAGAGTTCAACTTCAAAACGATCCGACAGCTGCCATATTTTCAAGACAACTCGGTAACGGCCAGCTCCTAGAAATCCGGAAACGGGAATAATCACCTTCCCATCTAATTTCTGCAACATTGTACATTCAAAAGAATTAGGAGACAGACGGGTATTCCAAACAAATTGTCTAAATCACGCATGGTTAAGCCTAAAAATCAGACTGAGCTACAGCGAAGCGTGGTCGGGTTAGCTAGTAATATTAATAATAACTAATGTGTTTCAAAAATTCGGCTTACTTAAGTATGACTTTTTTGTGTGTAATATTTACATTTTCAATTTTATGTGAAGTTTGTAACTGGGAAAATATGTAAATTGCCGTAACAGAAATCCGTTTGAGTAATTCATACAGATTTTTGTTGTTGTTCTTTATGTAGTTTTTAACGTAAACATTAATAAAACCTTAACTACTAAAAGCCTCAATGTCTTGCAAGTCTTAAAAGCATCTAAAATTCTACCATATAATTATCTAAAATAAAATATGTTCCAAAATCATTATTTTCTACGCTTTCATGCATTTAAAAAATCATTAGTCACTTTTGGAAAATGAGACTTTTCACATTGCTAAGTATTATAAAAACGTATTTAACAAAGCTAAGCTACAAAAAAAATTCACATCAAAAATCCACTAACAAAAAATGCAATTCTTCCTGAATATTACTCAAAAAATAATTTAGCAGCTCAACTAGCAGTCATGTTTTTCTGTTAAAGGAAGAAACTTTTAATTATGGAAGAACGAGTGGCGGCTCCTGACTTGGATATGTGGGGGTTCATCATTTTTTTTAAATACTTACATTACTTATCATTATTAGTACCTTGGCTAGACAAAAATCATGAAGTAAGCCAGGAGCCAGGTAAAAATTTGCATCCCTCCCCTAAAATTAAATATGTTAATACTTATTTTCGTAAACTTAACGAAAATTTTTATTACCTAAATAAAGTGTTTCGGTTCAAAGGATATGTCAATCAGTTAGCATCGATTTTTTGCTGGGTCATATATCTTAGTGATGTTTTAAGTACCAATACCGACATCAAATTTTTATAAATATAAAAATAATATATAAAAATCCACACATTGGCACAGGCACATCACATCACAAAAAATTTGGTATGAAACACTCACGCAACTTTCTCTTACTCCAGTTCTCAAAATTATAATTGACAAATTTTATATTTTGTGTAACAAATTTAATGAAATTCGTCGAAAACTGAAAAAACTGTCAGTAAAAGCGCACTTCCGGTTTACTATTTTCTTGAAACTCGGAATTTTGGCCATCTATTTATTTCTAATTAATTTTGTTTGGATGATACAATTGTATAATCAATTATGAAAGCACTTTAGAGAAAAATATAACCCCATGCCTCCCCTAAAAGTGCCCTTAAATCAATTTTACCAGAAAAATGTTTTAAATAAAAGTTATACATCTTTGTATGTTTAGTTTATATAAGAAGTTTCAAGAAAATCGTAGGAGCAATTTTTGAGAAAATCGCGAAAAAGTGAAAAAATCATTTAGTAAAGAGGTAAAGTAAACGCTCTTCCGGTTATCCGATTTTTTCAAACTCAGAATTTCAGCAACATATTTAATTCTAATTAACATTATTTATATAATAGAATTGTCTAATAAACTGAAATAGCATTTTAGCTAAAAACCTAACCCCCCTCTCGCCCATAACTGCCCTTAAATGAATTTTCCCGGCGAAATGTTTCAAATACAATTTGTAGCTCTTTGTATATGTAGTTGATATACCAAGTTTGAAGAAGCTTGTCGGAGTCGTTTTTGAGAAAATTGCAAAAAAGTAAAAAAAAAGCAACTAGTAAAGTGGTACTTCCGGTTAAAGGAATTTTGACAGATAGCGTAGGGTCTGATCCCATGGTGATACCTAAACGGAATATCAAGTTTCTACGGTTTTTCGTTTTTGAGCTATGCTGTTCAAATACACACACAAACACATAGACACAACATACACACCATTTGCTAAAAACATTTTAAACTCCGGGTAAGATCGGGTAAGTTCGTTCGTAAGTAATGTTCAACGAGCATAAAACCCTCACTCTTATTTTTGAAAAGTTAATGAAATGTACACTTTTCTATACTAACACAAAGAAATTTTATATATATATATATATATTAAATTCTCCAGCGCAACACCCAACTAAGAACCTCCAACTTCCTACGTTTTTATAGATCTCCTAATACACATACAATTCATTCATTATATGAACATGTTTAAGGAGCTCCTATACTGATATACATTCCTATTCTTTTATGTCTGATTCTCCGATTTGACAACAAAAATTTTATTTATTTGATTTTTGATTATTATTATTATTATCAGAAGTTGTATTAATGCAGAAAATTTCCATATCAAGTGGAAGAAATCATAGAAAACTTAGGCAAACTTACGAAGGAAAGTTTTTTAATGTGTTAGGCATATTTATCAAATAATTTTGCTAAATACTTGCAACAAAAAGGAAAACACTGAAATAAATAATATGGATTTCATTAAAAAATAAATATTACGCATGGAATATAGTAACTACTCGTATCTCAACCACTTTTATTACTCACTAAAAAAAAGTAATAATACTCTTGTCACAAAACATAAGTTTGCCATTTAATTGATTACTCATTCGTAATGTAGAATGGTTGTGGCGTTGGTATTTCTCCACAAGCCATAATGGCCACTTCATTCAATGGTCTGTCTGATGTATCCGTCTTCAGATTTTCTATTATATGTACGATTCTTTGGCCTTTAACAACCTAGGCAACATATATCACAATCAATAGAAAATAATATTAAATTCCTTCAGATATATACATAAAAAAAAAAAATAGTTATAAATTGAAAGATTTTGAACTTCTCTCAAAGAAATGAAAACACCTCTTACTTTGCCAAATACTACATGATGATCATCCAACCAAGGAGTTTTAATGGTAGTTATAAAGAACTGAGAGCCATTGGAGTTAGGTCCTGCAAGCATATTAATTGCACTAATTATTATCTTCCCTAATTTCTCTTTGAATAACTATTTTCAAGATGTCAGCTAATGGTTTAAAGGTGAGCCAGAAGTATTACATTTCTATATATTTCCAGCAATTTCTTACAAAAAAATATTTTTCTTGAAATTATTATACGTTCTTCTATTTTTATTTGAAATGTCTTTCTAGAAATACTGATTTCAAGGATGTTATAGGAAAACTTTTTGCTTTCCTCTCTAGTGTTATTCTCTGTAAGTATTTGCATTTTTTTTTTCAAATGAGGCATCAGAAGGAGGGCGAGGTGGGACTTGACAATCCCATAGATCTCTTACTGAATCCTTAAATTTTTGAAGTAAAAGCAATAAGACTGCTTGAAGCCTTGGTAAGAAAAGAAACGATAAAAGCTGTTACTGTCAAAAATCTTGGAACTTATTGTTAGTAAAAGTGAGGAGAAATTTGTAACTTTCTCGAATTAATAACCAAGGAATTAATAACTTTCTCGAATTAACAAGGTCTGAGATAAGAAAATTTAAAAATTACAGGTCAAATTCTAAAAAGCTTACTTGTACAGTCCCTCTTGATGCGTTACGGTAAACTTAGATTCTGAATGAAGTGAAGAGGGAAGATTGAATAGAAAGCCTTCTCAAAAAAATCTATGTATCTACTCTCATACCCTCGGATTAGACAATGGGCAATTTGATACCGCGATTACGCCAAATTCTAAAGAGGAATATTCTCATTTCAATAAACTTATTGATTAATAAATGACTTAATTTTAGCGGGATTTTGGGGACGGGTTGTGTAAGGTTGATTCTAACTAGTGCCGCTTGTGATATAAACATGCAGTTTAAAGTCATCTCTCCACATGAATTGATGGCAAACTTTATTCTGACGATGGATGAAAATCCGAAACCGACAAAATGAAGCATGCTATGATGGATAAAATCATAAATGTTATCCAGCATTGCGGACCCTACCAAATATTCAAAACCTCTCTTATTGAAGGAACATAATATGCTAACAGTCTTGTAAGTATAATCTAAATGTATAAATTGAAGGTAACTAAGCATTAAAACAAGATTCAAAATTTGAAGCAAATTTATCAATAGAATTATGTCGTTTAGTGCTCATATTAGGTTTATAAGATTAACAAAGATCAATTTAATTTACTCAAAGGTTATGGCTAAAATTAAAGTAACTGGCTATATATTCACCACCAGCTATCATTTCAGGCGTTGTGGATGGAGGAGAATTACAAAACCAATTTACTGTACTTTATTAATATTAAATCAACACTTCAACCCAAAGACAATACTAGTATAGAACAGAAAAATATAGAATAGCATAGGAAATAGAAAACAGTCTTTTAATAAATCATGTACAACGTGGAAAAATCCTTTTAAATATTTCAACAAATTTATATTGAATCATCAGATGTATCTGTTAGTTGGCTGATCGGCCAGGGGGTATCATAAGAAAACATTTTTACCGAAAACCAAAAAAATTTTTAAGTGCTTTTTATTATATATATAAAAAATTTGGTGTTTTCTTATGATACCCCCTGGCCGATCAGCCAACTAACAGATACATCTGATCATTTCTAACGGCCAACAATTGCTACAATTTGATTTATATTGAATCACTTTTACCTCTGTTAGCCATACTGAGAAATCCAGCTCCAGTATGCTTAATTCTAAAGTTTTCATCTCCAAAAGACTCGCCATAGATACTAGTTGATCCTGTGCCATCACCATTAAGAATATCTCCTCCTGTAATAAAAACATTCAGCATATTTTCTTTAAATATATATTGGCAGCACTGAAAATTGGCAGATTTATGGGAAAAGAAAAATATTATGAGGCTTTTGATGGATAAACTGATTAAGAACTCTATTAAAAAGTTTCTATATCATTTGCAAAATATTAAAAAATGCGGAAGGTAGCCGGAAGGCAATTTTTTCAGAGCATTTCAGCACAGCGGGCTTCCCAACGCCGCGTTTCTAACTTTTGTAAAGGGCGTTTCTGGCTCTTAGTAGTTGTAGTATATCGAAAGAAGATCGAAGAACTGTGGGTCAGGTGGATATTGTGTTCGGTGTACTTCTAGAAATGTACCATATGAAATCATAAATTCCTATTAACTATTATTACCAATAGTTCCATTTTTATAAGAAGAAAACTCTGATCATATTTATTACAGCAACAACTTTTAACATTTATATTTCAATTACAATAGTTTTGGTTAACATTTTATAACCATTTTCAAAATATGCGAACCGTTATAATCTTTACTTTTATATATATATAGTGTGATCTATAAGGAATGCATAAAACTTTAGGAACTTGTTGGAGATGTCATTTTAAGTAAACGAATGTTATATGAACGTAGGTCGTATTTCGATCAATTACAGACCTACAACAAGTTTTAAGTTTTATTTAGACAAATATACATTTATATCTATTTACCAATAAAAAACAAAACAAAATCGTCAGCTATTGTTATTTAAAAACAAACCATAGTTGTCTGTTAACAATAATTTAGTATTAGTGGAGAATTTATAGGAAAATGGTGTACATCAGTACTGCTGAATATGCTGATATTGTGTTTATTTAAGGTTTCCTACGATGGTAATGCATCAACAGAATACCAACGGAGATTTCCGAATAGACGTCAACCTTTCCTTAGGATATTTGCCAGTACATTCCAGAAGCTTTAAGAGACAGGAGTATGTAATAATGGTGGCAATCACCGGGTAAATAATATTCGCAATAAAGAAAATGAAATCAACGCAGTTTTTGGACAATTCCACAATAAAAGTACTAGACATATTGCAATTGTTCCTTTCACCGAACTTTGTATGGCTGACACTATTCTGAAAAGAACTACATCCATTTCATCTCCATCGGGTTCAGGTTTTGAAAAAGAATAGTATTATCCAAACTTCTATCAATTCTAGTTTTCTATGGAATATTTATTTATTTATTTTATATAGATGTGCGGCCTAAACAGCCTATTGACATAAATAAAAATAAATACCGGAATACGGCTTGATCATAATTATGTCAATAGGAGAATCTAAAATTTTATAAAACTGACTTCTTTTATGGTAAAAATCGCAGAAGACTGAAAAACATGTTCAGTTTTTTTTTTAATAAAGTCGCAATTCTGGCAACTGATTTTATTCAATCTCGGAATTTTGGGTAGATATTTAATTCTCATTAATATAGATGATGGAATTGGATAATAAACTAAAATAAGGACTTTAATCTAAGTCATAACGCCAAGCCCTTACCTTAAAAACCCCTTAAATGAATATTCTCGGAAAAATGTTTCAAATAAAACTTGTATCCTTGGTTTTTATATTTGTATTTGGTATATCAAGTTTAAAGAAAATTGCAAACCGTTTTCGATCAAAATCTTATTGTCAGGTCCACTGTCAGGAACTGACAATAAAGAAATAGAACAGACACACACTGACCAATTTCTAAAAAAATCAATATTGCCCACTAGTCTATCTCAAAACAAGTATTTCTGGTGAAAACTGAATTTCGAAGATTTGACACGCAATACTTCCTGTTATAGCAAGTAAGAGAAAGTAAAAAATGAACCACATGAAGTTCATAATTGATATTTTTCTGAATATTATCAGTATCAGCATATCCCCGCAATACTTTCTCTTCTATAGCAGCATAAAATATGCTAAAGTTATTTGAACAATAAATGAATACGACATTCGGATTACAAATGTGGGACAATAAAGTCATTTAAAATCAAAGGGGAAATATAAGGGGACCTAAACTCTTCCCTTAGTCAATCCCCTCTTATTTGCATCAATGTCAGTTTAGGCAACTAAAAAAAAAAAAAAAAATTACAAATTCTCTTAATTGTTTTTAATGATGATTCAATAACAAACCTTGTATCATAAACTTCTTGATGATCCTATGAAAAACACTTCCGGCATATGTTTTACCATTTATACCAACAGTAGCTATTTTATAAAAATTTTCAACAGTTCTAGGAACATCATCTCCAAAAAGGCCAATAACTATACGCCCTTCATATTTACCATCTATGGATACATCAAAATATACTTGTTTCGTTACTTTTAACTGCTGAGATCCCTGCAATGCAATAAAAGGAAGCTTTATAACATGTTTTCTATCTTTTAAATCCAATTATTTGGTAATTCAATACTTATTTAATGACAAAATCAATAACACCAAAGTTTCTCTTAAAAATAAATTTCTTTTAAATACAATACTCTTTAACAATTATCTTTTATATTTAAATAATTTTCATTAAAAAAATAACTGGTTTAAAACACTCACGCTACTTTCTCTTACTGCAATTTACATACGCTCTTAGGAAGAGAAAAATCTAAGGGCAACACTGCTAGACTGAACCCGGGAACTCCACATAGGAGTCCAGAATTTACATTATTATCGACAATTTTCTTCAAATTTATCATTTTTACTGAATGTTAAGTTTTTTCCATTGTTATATCAATAAGAAAATCCAAATAAAACGAATATTTTATTTAAAGAAGCGTGGCCTTCCAGTCCCCCACCCCATAAATTCTTCAAAAATTAATTTCCTTGAAGAAAAAAAAAAAAAATTCAAACAACACTGATAGGTCTCTGTATAAATAGTTAGTATACAAAATTTTGTGAATCCCGCTGGTGGTCGAGAATCACAGATAAAACTAATAAAACTGTTCAGCAAAATTGTATTTCCGGTCAATTAATTTACTTTAAATTTTTGGCAACACATTGAATTCTAATTAATATTATATATTTTAGAGGAAAGCATAACTTTACCACATTCCTTAAAAACCTCTTTTAATTGAATGTTTCCTGAAAAATGTTTCAAATAAAATCACTGAAGCTGCTTCTTTTTTTTTTTTTGAGAAAAGTGCAAAACACTGAATAAGCCACCCAGTGAATAGTTCTGGTTGACCGATTTTAATCAAAACCTTAATGTCGCATCCTCTGATAGTACTTAAACGAATATTAAATTTTGAAATTTCTGGGTTTTTCGTGTTTTTGAGTTATACTGTTCGCTCTAACATACTTAGACCATTTTCTAAACACATCTTTTTCGGACTCAGGGGACCTCAAAACATACGTTTTCGGTGATATCTCAAATTTCGAAAATTTGCCACGATCAGTAAGATAAAAGGTAAAAAAATTCTGGTGTGAAATACTACTGTTTTAATTTTTGCATATTTGCTTAACATAAATACAGGGATGGAAGGGATACACGAAGCTTGGCAGATAGAGAAAATGATCATATATTCTGGCCCAAAGAATACCACAAAAAAAACACTGAACAATCACTGCATATAACATTGGAAATTCAATGATTATAGCGACCAAATTCCACGTAAAATCAATTTTTTTACGTTATACGTTTATATTTGTACAAACAGCACACCAAGTTTAAAGAAAATTGTTAAAGCCATTTTCGAGAAAAGTAGCAATTCCCGTTGATGGATTTTGTCCGAAATTTTCGTGCCTGATGCGGTGCGGTAGTGCATAAATGGAATACCATGTTTGAGAGATTCATGCAATGTTTCGTTACACACACACACAAAATTCTCTAAAAACATTCTTTTCGTATTCGGTGGACCCCTAATCATGGATTTCCGGTGAAAACTTAATTTCGAAAAATCTGGAATGTACGGTAGATGGTGGATATATATAAAGTGTTTTTCTTTGTTTTTTTTTTTTTTTTAATTTGTTGTACGGTTTCATCAACTTTATGATATTAAGTAAGAATTAACTGTGTTCAACAAAATTCTATGTTTGAAGATAAATCTGCCAATCGGAAGTTAAGAATTGCTGTGAGATAAACATTTGGTATTTCACATCTTTTAATTTTTTTTTTTATCACAAATCTATAAATCATATTATAATTTTCCCATTGGCTTTATTGGCACACCATTAGAAACAAACATTGTTTACAATAAAGTGAAAGCTGTATCCTTTCACTATCTTTATTTTATAATCTTTCAAAAGAGAATTTTTCAACATATTACTCGTACATCCAAATTCAAAATCCATTATAATCAATACACAAATAATTACTGTTTAAAATAAATATTATTTTACCATTAACTTTGTCATTGTTTTGTGATTATGATATTCAATATTAAGATTAAATGTTTCTTCTTAACTGAAAGTTGCATAATTTGTTATTAAAAAAAGTGCAAAATATGCAATTATAGAATAAAAATAATATTTACTATTGTTATATTAAATAATTTATTTTATTAAACAACAATATTTGTTTTCACTGTCTCTTATAATGGCCAAAAAAATTATAAAAAAAAAATGTTCGATTTATAAATTTTTACTCTAATCACAAAACCGTATATATAAATAATAAACATGTAATTATTTTATTTTTATTTAATATTATATTATAAAATAAAAATACTCACATGAATACTAGGAACTGCAATCATTGAAATTAAAAATAAAAAACAAAACTTATTTACATTCATTGGGGAAAGCATAATTTTAATATTTAATTGAATTATTTTAGCAAAATATTGAACAATCCCCTAGACAAGGCCGAGTGGTAACAAACTCTGGGAGTAATAAATCCTGTTCAAGTTCAATCCAATAAATACGAGCGCTGTATGGGAGAGCCAAGAGTTGGTATAGGATGAACACAGGATCAACTGTATAGCCGGAAAGGGAAGGGCATCAACTTCTCCCTCCACTGAACCATTTGCTTGTTCATGTGCACAAACCTTCTATCACAACCGAAATTGATATTTAAACTTAGCAAAATTAATAATTTAACCTATTATAAAAATTAATTTATCATCCTTTTGTTGATAAATGCCGGGAGTTTGAAACGAAGCTATATCATTATTTTTCATTTTCAACATATATTATTTCCAAATATTTTATCAACCATATTTCTAATTAAAGCAATAAAAAAAAAGAAGAGATTTTAGATAAATATGATAAGTAACCTGATAACCATCAGATATAACCAGGTAATAAACATCAGTGATATTTTCCGTAATAGCCTGCTTCTTTTTGTGGTCATCGACCGGTTTCGGGTGATCGCCCATCATCAGGATGTTTTTTTATCACACTGTTTGACAAAAAACATCCTGATGATGGGCGAAGGCCCGAAACCGGTCGATGACCATAAAAAGAAGCAGACTATCACGAAAAATATCTCTGATGCTTTTCAGTTCTGCGGGAACCAACCACAACAACTGCATAACACTTCAGTAGGTAATAATTGTCAATTATTTTTTTTCTCTCTTAACAATGCGTAAAATATTTAATTAGTTTAATAGTTTTATTGAAAAATAATTTGTTTTTCATGACAGGAAGTAACCATTACTTAGAAAAATATATTTTATGAAGTGTTTCTTAAATTAAAATCTGTGCAAGTTCTCCACTACGAATGTTAGGGATGATTAATGAAACTTCAGACATAAAATTTTGCTAAAACGATTTTTAGCTAACTCAATTTTAGTTAAAACTTAAAAGAACACGTTTCAAAAATGTGTGTGACATTTACAAAATAGAATATTACCTTGAAGAAATTTTAAAAAATTTCGAGTATGGATATAACAAAATGCAATACCGGATATAAAAACGCCATTTCCACATTTTAAATACGGCACCCCCTTTAAAATTAATATAAATTAAAATTTCCATTTTAGCAAATTTATAACGCTTCTAATAAGTGTTTTTTTTGAATAATTATATAATGTAAAATTAATTTATATTTATTGAATTTTTTTTTTCTTTTAGTCTTTTAGCAGATACGGTTTTTTGCTTCGAATAGGGAGCTGGCTGGCCATAGCAAAAACCCCCAACCTTGAGGACTAGGAACTTTTCTGTCGGGGTGCCCGTCCCTTAGAGAGGTCGCCCTTACCACGGCTAGCGAACCCCCTTCAACCGTAAAAGTAGGGATAATAAATTAAGGGATAGAAAAGGCCGGGAAAGGACTCTGGATATGGTTATGAATGCCCAAGCGGGTCTTTCTGCAAGAAGACGAAGAAAAAGAGAGAGAGGCGAATGAAATGGATTTCTGGAGGCGTTCCATGAGAGTATCCCCCAGAGAGAGGAAGAGAAATGTGGATACAAGAAGAATCGTGAAGAAGCAGAGCACAGTATTGGAAGAAACAGACAAGAAGAAATTGGTATGGTTCAGCCATATGAAAGAAGGCCAGGAAGTAGAATACCTAAGAATACAATGGAATGGAGGTCGTCAGTTGCCAGGAAAAGATGCAAGCCACGAGATAACTGGCAGAATGGCATGGAAGAGAGCATGACTGGTCGAAGACTGCGAGCAAGACGCATTGGATAGGCAGGACTGGAAATCAGTCATCAAACTCTTTATGATAATAACTAAAGCAATACCCACAGTACTTTGTCGAAATTTAACTTGATTAGGTATTAATTATTTAAACTATTATGTTATTAAATTTTATGAATGTCTCTTTTTTTAGACATGGTAACTGGTCTGAGAAAAAAGTAAATGTTGAAGAAAATCATTATAAAAAAAATATATATATTTATATTGAATATAATTAATAATAGAGAACTCATAATTAATATCGTCTGAACATACAATTTAATTACCACAGAATTTCTAGTTTACCACAAACATCAAAACACGAACTATTTTCAAAAAACATGAATATACATGTCTTTTTTTTTTGGCACCCATATGATTTAATTTCAGAAAACAAACGATTAGCGGTTTGAACCATCTGTGGTGATTTCCATATTGCGGCCATCCTGAGATGGATTCACCCCAAATCCTTTTCGTTTTCCTATTCTGTATTTGAGATTCATCCATCGCCAACATTAATTGCATAATTTACATGAGTTTCTCTCATAGATTATGCTCTGATTTAGTGCATAATGGACTGTTAGTTCTCTTCCGCAAGTATAATCAGAAAGATAAACTGAATCTTATCTAAACAAGACATAAAAAATCGTAAGATTAATTTTATCTCAAGTTTGCTTCTATTTTACATTCCATTCCCATTTGATAAACAATATTTTTACATAACATACAAACACACTTTAGGAAAATAAACAACAGATTAAATATGTGAAACGTTTATTTATGGAAATAAAAAAATAAGGGTTAATAATTTAATTATGCAAAATATTTACACTACCCTATAATTATCTCTTATGGCATTTAAGTTTCGTTGCTTTTAACCAATTATTCTAGCAGCAATTTTGAATCTGCTATTTATATGTCGTCTTCTTAAATCTTTGTCTTTTGATTCTTCTCTTATTATATTTGAAACAATCCTTAAGGCTGACTTTATTGCACTTAATTTTTTTATGTAAATTAATAGTTATAACAAATGACGCACACAGGTTATTATAGAAAACAATAAACACATAAACAGTCTATCTAATTCGAGTCTTTAGAATGATTTTGCACATAAATAATAAGGAATTTTGCTCTTCTAAAAAACACAGACCGTACACAGCTGTTAAAATTTTTCTCTGTACCGTCAACAAATGACAGCAATATCTACAGACCATCATCGATTCAACTTCCGTAATCGATAGCCAGTAAATTTCTTGCGTTCCCTCTTCTTGCAAAATTTCTTTACTTATGTTTTCTACTTGTTTAACGTAAAATTCTTTTTGATCTTTGCTGTATTCTTCTTCTTTTTTGGAATATTCAAATATTTCTTTTCCCACTTCTACATTTTTCTTTAAAAGATTCTTCTATGCTATATTTTTCTCATCTTTAACAACTTCTTTCATAGATACATCTTTTCAATTTTGAATTCATCGCTTACATCCTAAATATCTTAAGAGCTTTTTCACTCAAGTCTTCCCCTTTTATTTTATCCCCGACTTCGTCGTTGAATATCCTGCTTTCTTAACTTTCTTCAACCATTCTTCTATCTTCAGAATACATTCCTTTCAATATACTCTTTTTATTGTTTTCTTTCCGAGAGATAATCATCTTTTTACTTTTCTTACTGCTCGATGAGGAAGATTGCGGCCATTTTTTTTTTTCTAATGCCTTCCTAGTCCCTTGTGTCTTTTGCTTTCCGCCATTAGACTTCTTGTAGCCCAGTATATCTTTGCCTTCCTCACATATTTGTTGCCGGCAGCACAGTCATGACGTATGATTTAGTCTAATGCATGACTCTAAATGAGAGCCAGAGATTTCGTCATACTGCATAAGGTACAAATTGGGTAATTTGGTCACCCCAATGCGGCTCAAGTGTGCCTGGAGGTAGTCATGTTCAGTCAAACATCTAAATCATGGGCGCGCTACCTTGTCTGGTACAGAGCCAGTACTTTCTTCGAGCGTTGCCTACCTTTTCCCATCAGCCAATTCATGGTGTTTCCCTTGGATACAACCTTTAAAAATAGTGCCGATGATCCTGTTAGCTGAGTGGAAGCAAAGTTCTAAGATTTCACCTGGGGAGGGGGTGAAGTCAGCCACCTTCTCGGATTACGGGCAGGTCAAATTCATAAAATAGCGTTTTTACCGGAAATACATGTTCTGAGATCAACTGAGTAAGAAAGAAAAAAAAAAAATCATTTAACTCGTTCCCTGATAGTTTCTGAAATAACCAGAGGAAAAATCCAAGTTGAAAACTTTTTTCTTGGGCCATTCGTTTTGGTTATTTCTTTAATTTAATTATTATTTATATTGATAAAAAAAAAGTTTTTAAGGAATGTGTGTGAGTCTGAACAATATATTTAAAAAACTAAACATAATCGCAGGTGCCACCATCTTGATAATTCGTTTAGTAACCTCACATCAAGTAACATGGTGGAAATTTTGCTTGCATACCTAAGCAGTCTTATGTGGAGACAAAACCAAGAAAGCTTGTGCATTTTTAAATTTAAACTAACTTACAGATCGTTTCAGTAAAGTCGTACTTCCGGTTGATAGATTTTGACCGAGATGTTTGTGCCTGATGCAGTGGTAGTAAGTACCTAAAATGGAATACCAAGTTTGAACTTCCTGCGATTTTTCGTTTTTGAGATATTCTGTTTTATACACACACACACAAACCATTCGCTAAAAACATTGTTTTCGTATTCAGAGGATCCCAAAACAGGTATTTCTGGTGAAAACTTAATTTCGAAATACTTCCTATTTTTAAGTAAGAGAAAGTAATATGTATTGAAAAATTAAATTTTATGTTTACTTTTTTATAAGTCACAGATCAATGATATATTTTTTCATAAAGGCCACATGAAAGCTATATGATATTTTGGCAGCTAGCCAAAATCAATTTATGGTAATTAGCATATGCGGAAAATACATATGGCTAGTTTAAAAAAATTTATTGAATATTAAAAAAAAAGACAGAAAAAATACGAATGGGATGGGAACGAATTGTATAGCGTACGTTCTGATCAGAGAGAAGTACAAATTGTGTGACGTACGTTTGGTATGGTTTGAGTAGTTGCAGTTACATTGTTTACTAAAAACAGCAATATACATGGTTTATTGTTTGGCTTTCTAATAAAAATTACAATACTTCCCCTTACTAGGTGTAACAGAAAGTAATAGATATAAAATTGTAACGGTTATACGTAATGTATTCGAATATGAATGTTAATATTAATTAAAACATTATAAACAAATATTTAGCAGTACTGGGGTTAATGTCAATGCCATTATAAAAAAAAAAATAATTGACAAACTTTATAGTTTGTGTACCAAATTTAACGAAATTCGTCGAAAACAGAAAAGCTGTTCAGTAAAAGCGCATTTCCGGTTTACTAATTTTCTTGAAACTCAGATTTTAGCTATCTATTTATTTCTAATTAATTTTGTTTGGATGATAGAATTGTATAATCAACTATGATAGCACTTTAGAGGAAGCTGTAACCCCACCCCTCCCCTAAAAGTGCCCTTAAATGAATTTTCTCAGAGAAATGTTTTAAATAAAGATGTAGATCTTTGCATGTTTAGTTTATATACGAAGTTTCAAGAAAATCGTCGGAGCCATTTTTGAGAAAAATCGCGAAAAAGTGAAAAAAATCATTTAGTAAAGTGGTAAAGTAAACGCACTTCCGGTTATCCGATTTTTTCAAACTCGAAATTTCAACAACATATTAATTCTAATTAACATTATTTAGATGACAGAATTGTCTAATAAACTGAAATAGCACTTTAGATGAAAACCTAACCCCCACCCTCCCCCAAAGTGCCCTTAAATGAATTTTCCCGGAGAAATGTTTCAAATAAAAGTTGTAGCTCTTTGTATGTGTAGTTGATATACCAAGTTTGAAGAAAATCATTGGAGCCATTTTTGAGAAAATCGCAAAAAACGTAAAAAAAAAAAAAAAAAAAAAAAAAAAAAAAAAAAAAACTAGTAAAGTGGTATTCCGGTTGAGGAACTTTGACAGATGACCCACTGTCGGATCCCATGGTGATATCTAAGCGGAATACCAAGTTCGAATTTTCTACGATTTTTCGTTTTTGAGCTATGCTGTTCAATACAATACACACACACACACACACACAACACACACACACACACAACAAAGAGAGAGAGAGACCATTGCTAAAAACCACTTTTTTTGACTCAAGGGATCTCAAAACGTATATTTCCGGTGAAAACTCGATATCGAAAATTTGACACGATTAAACTAGGAGTAAGAGAAAGTAAAAATGTGTAACTTCCTGTTTCGTAATAAAGAAGTTGCAGCGTTCAACTGCAGCGCTTCTATTGGTTGGCTAATTAGAAATTATTAGTCGTATTGTGGGAGAAATTTTATCTATTTCCCCAAAGTAATACTGTTTTTTTAGTACATTCTGTTTTTAAGACATGTCAGTGTGTAGGTGTCTATAAAAGAGAAGTGATTCTTGCATGTGCACATTTGATGAAAGTACTAGACAGGTTTAAAATCTACTGCAAACCTATAGCCACATCATTAGAAGACGACGACACTCTACACAAAAATTTTTCCTTATTAAGAGGCAATTTGGAAGTCTACTATATGCTGCCCAAATTTCCAGACTAGATATATACTACAAATTTATTAAGTAGATTTAATTTATATTTTTTGTCTCTTTATGGTTGATCGGTTGAATCATAGGGCATAATAACCAACAAGTTCAGTGCCCCAGCAAAAATAATAATAATTATAATAAATGTTATTAGACTGTCCTTAAATATATTTTTAAGTATATTAAAGGGACAATAAATTTGAAATTAGAATTTAGTAAAGAGGGCAATAATGAGTTGTATGGTTCTTCTGATTCCGATTGGGGGAATAAAATTAATGATAGATCCTCAGTAACGGGAAGCTGTTTTAGATTACAGGGAGGGGGGGCATGAATATCCTAATGTAGTAAAAAACAAAACTATTGCTTCATTTTCTACGAAGCCGAGTAAATTGCATTATCATCCAAGATGTTTTATGGCATAAAAGTTTAATCGAAGAATTAGATGGTAGAGATGAAAGCACAAAAATTTATTGTGATAACAAGGGAGCTATTGATTTAGCTAAAAATTCAATTGTTAACATGAAGTCATACATATTTACTTAAGGTATTATTTTATAAAGCATCACCTTAAAAATAAAGATATGAGCTTCGAATATTTAGAGATGTGTTAACAAAGCCATTAACGAAACATCTCCATCAAGGTGTGTTAGGGATTCCTCATGATAACACTATTTTTTTGTACATTCTGTTTTAAGGTTACATGTCTATATGTATGTGCCCATAAATAGTGAGTGATTCTTGTATGTATGTGCATTATGAAAAATAAAGTTCCAATTAAAATTAGTATTGTTTACTTTAATTGTCTGAATAACCTCCCCAACAAGTTGAAACGTGTTAGTAGGCGCCCACAGCTAGCACGTAACAAATATAAACAATCATGATCTATAATTAAATTGATATTTCTTTAAAAAGCTAAAATTAGCAATAACCTTACTCTTACAAAATAAATGTGTTAACATTTAATAACAATAGACTTTATCACCAAAAAAAATATAATAATTTATTCAGTCTATCTGAATTGTATTCATTTATTGTATTGTATAAATCTAGCAGCGCCCTCCCAGGCCTTTGCATTTTTTTTTTCATCGCTAACTGCTTAATATTCTATTCTTGGACCTAAATCACCTCTTTATCTCGCAACATTTTCCTAAGAATTGAATTCCCTAAAAGTCATTTTCAATGGGTTCCATTACTAATTAGCAACCTACTCGCGCAAACTCAAAAATCAGTTTCTAATCTCAAGGAGAGTTTATTGTGCAAAAGACTTGTTCAATCAGATATCATTATTGTCACGTTCTTTTAAAAAGGGATACTACGTTTGTCTGTAGAAATGTTAAGAAGCCTCTATTGTTTCATAACAGTGCACTTGTCTTTGATTCAATCTAATGTTTTGTATTCAATCTCCTCCAATATAGGTTTCAAAGAAAAATTTAGTGACTACAGATTCATTAACAGCAAACCATTGTTTAATTTGATTCTATTAATCATTTGATTATATCGTATCATTTCTCTGTAATATGGTATTAAATATGGTTTTTTGAAATTAGTTTTGTGAAGTTTACTTCTGTATGAAGAAGATGGTAAATATGTAATTTGATGGAATTGAATTCTGACCATAAATATTTATATTATTTATTTATAACAATAATTTTTTGAATACGGCTTGTCTTTGTTTTGCAAAATAAACAAATTACTTAGTAAACACGAATGTGATTTCAAAGGTAGTTAATATAAACATTTCCATCAGAAACTTTGAACTGTCAACAATAAAATAAAGATAATAATATAACAATAATACTATTAAAATTAATAACATTCAATTAAAATTTATAATAATTTTCCCGATTTTTAATTTATATTATTTTGATATGTCAAATTTTTGGACTTGAGTTTTCCTAACTATATTGGCTTGTATTCCAGCAGGAGTACAGAAAAGAAAAAGAATTCTTTAAAAAAATATTTTAATAAAAATAAGAATGCCAAGAACATTTCTACCAGTCAAACAAAAATTTAACAGAAATAGTTTATCTGGCTTGCCTGGAAGCTGAGTTCTGGGTTATTCTGTGCTAATTTTCTAAAATTCCAATAGTTAGGATGTAGGATACTGTTATTTTCAGTATTTCCTAAGCTTTGGCAATAGGAAATTATAATGAATGTCAGTATGAATCCATAACAATAATTCGAATTTGATATTATTATTATTATTATTATTTTAAATGAAATCTAGTTTTAAAATTTATAGAAAAAAAAAAAAACGCTAATACTATACAAGAAAGCTAGTTCTGAGGATAGCAATTTAGAAGAATTAAAAAAAAAATGTAAAAATATTCAAATTCTTCAGACGAAATTAGTGTCTTCTATGTTTATATAAATATGTACTTCTTTGTTAAGAAAATTAATCATTGGAGATGTTTGGGAGATGTATAATGTTTGACATTCCTCCAAACCTGCAATATATTGTAGCAATAACTGGGTATAATCCCGTCAAAATATATAAATAAATAAATTGCATGGTTCAACCAATAATAGCATTATTAAGGACAAAAATGATAAAAAATTCTTTACCGGTTGAATGATTCATTTTTAACGCTTTTTAAAAATTATTTTATTTGGATATTGACATAACGAATTGATTATCATATCACCAAGTATTCCAATACCAAAAGATAAATTATCAAAATATTACTTAAAATATTAAAATATACTTAAATATCAAAATATAAAAGTAGACATAATTTTTTTTATTTAATTATTTTTCTCAAATATATATCTGACTTAATGTTAAACAATGTATTCAAATATTTAGTTTAAGATAAATGTAATTTTGAACCTGAGAATTCAATTTGTTAATAAAACTTATTTACATAAATTGTAAACTTAATATTATTTCTCCTTTCATTTGAACTTAACATATTGAAAAAACTAATAAAAGTCAAATTCCTTGATTAGTTTCATTTGGAATTATTAACGATCATACATACACCAGAGCACTCTATAGTATTTTAAAATAACCTCACTGTTACATTCAGCAACTTTAGTCATTTTTTTTTTAATTATAATAAAATAGCAGCGTTATGGATGCCATATTTGAACGATTTATTAAACATCAATTAGACTATCATTACTATATAGTTTGGAATTCGTTTTAATTATTAATTACTATGTTTCTAACATATTATAATAGTGATGCATGCATATCAACAATGATAATTTACAAATTTATTTGAATTGTGAATAATTTAAATAAGAATTTTAATATTATTAATAACAATTTCAACTTATTTCCACAATAAGGCAGCATCACAGGACCTATATTATTCACAGTATACACTGTAGACATCCCAACCCATCCGGATACAGTTATTTCCTCCTTCGCAGGAGGAAAGGAAGGACGATACTGCCATCCTTTCTACCCATACTGACCCCAGTAATATCCTACAGACAGCTCCAGAACCATCTATCATCTCTTGAATCATGGTTCAAAGCTGTGAGAGTCAAATTAAATGAAAACAAATGTCAACATGTTACATTCATCCTTCTTCACATTACCTCTTCTCTGATATACTGTAACAATACCTATCCCATTACCTGCTACTGATATTGTTCGCTATCCTGGGCTTTACATTGACAAAAGACTTACATGGAATCCCGACACAAGAATTAAAAAAAAAAAAAAATAACATAACATACGATTCAGATTACTCAAAAGACTTCTGGACAACAGATCGAAACACACTACAAAAGACAAAAGACTCATCAGTATAGACATCTTAAAACCTGTTTGGTCATCTGGAATTGGACTGTATGGTTCAACTAAGCGTTCTAATCTACACAATGTATCCAACACCTGCCATCCAAAATCCTTAGAACCATTGTCAACGTTCCCTACTAGGTCTCCAATCCACACAGACTTAGAGATACCCTTCCTAGACGAAGTTATCAAAACACGATATAATAATTTGCATATATCCTTAAGCCATCATCATAATCCTCTTGTCCGTTATACAGAACAAATTTCTTAGACTTGCGACTGACTCACCACGCTACACTAAAGTCACCTACTTACATGAGATAATTTCAACAGAAACTGTACAAAACTACATCAAAAATAGACTACTAAAACTTCTGACATCCTTAGACTGCCACACAAACCCCCTTTGCCGCGAAATTGAAAACTATGACAGAACAATTAAATACAGACACAAAAGAATTAGAAGTATTCTTAATTAACCCTTCCCCCTGAGATGCAGGTTTTTCCTTCCTTTTTCCCTGCAATATAAATTCCCAAGAACAATATGTCAGTTTTATTTTGTATTGAAGGGTGTAATTTTATCACATTGGAACTTCAATGTCATTTGTAAATATGTATGTACAAATTTGTAAATAAAATTCTATTCTATTCTATTCCTCTTGTCCGTCGTCTTTCGTTCCGAATCCTCCCTGACAATCCTGCCCGACGCCTGAAACGTCGTCAATGTTCATGAGACAACGCTCACAGAAAATAACAAACATTGTGTTTACTAGGAGTACTTACACTGGATAGTTTCTCCTCTCTTGTATTTTATGGTTATTCACATACATTTTTACTTTAGCACTTATGCTGTTGTAAATAACAGCATTAATTAAAAGAAGATACGGTATTTTGCCTCTCGATAGGCACCTTTACACATTATAAACAAATATCCAGATGAACTGGTGTTGGCAAATCAAAAACTCAGGAATCATGATAGGTCTGGTAATTTATTTAACTCTATTTAGTGACCCTCTTCATAGGTAGCCAAATTGCGGAATATTTTAGCAGAGATATATTCAGTCAATTTTTTAAGAAGTCTGAATTTTTACTTTCTTTTACTCATGCAAAAAGAAATATTGCAATCGTCTTAAAATTGTAAAACTGAATTTTTCATCGGAAATGCAACCGATATGAAGGTTTCAGTCAAACTCCATCACCCGGTAGTGCGATAGTATAAGTAATTTAAAGAAATTCGTTTTCGAGAAAATCGCCAAGGCCTGGAAAAAAAAAAAAATAATAAAGTCTCACTTCTGTTGATGGATTTTGCTCGAAACTTTCGTGTCAGTTGCGGTAATAGTACCTAAACGGAATACCAAGTTTAAGCTTCCTATGATTTATACGTTTTTGAAATATTTTGTTCATAATCAGGGAACCTCAAAAAACATTTCCGGTGAATACTAATTTCGAAAATTTGACATGATCGTAATACGTTATCTTATCAGGAGTAAGAGAAAGTAAAAAGCCGTATATGGTATTTGATACCCATTTTGAACAATTATCAAAACATTGTGAAAGGGTTCATTTAAAACCTTTTGTCACAGTTGATTTTAAAAAAAAAATCACTTGCAAATTAAATTCAAATCAAATCAAATAAAAACACTGTGAAGTCATAGCTACCAGAAGACAGATCATTTTTATAATTTAAAAATTGAATATATCAGTTCATATTCTAGATTTTCTTTTTAAATAACCATTTTTCATTAAAAAAAAAAAAAAGAAGTGAAACACTCAGACAATTTTCGCTAACAGCAATTCGTTAGTTCTAAATGACAAATCTAAAAACATCAATATTTTACTAAATAATTAGTTCCCCTTTTATATTAGACAGAGTGGGAGAACCCGCAGTATAATGCATGGCACTTTAGAGGGCTGCTGACGTTCCAGCTTCCTCACAAGGTTCTAAAAAAAGAATTTTCTCGTCAAAAAATTTTCGACAGAAATGATAGGTCATCAAGTGAGCGGTTAGTATACCAAGTTTAATTCGTCTAACTAGTAACCAAGTTTAACTTGGAACTTCCTGTGATTTTTCGTTTTTGAGTTTTGCTGTTAGCAGACATACACATAAACACACACACACACACACACACACACACACACACACACACACACACAGATATGGACTATATATATATATATTTGTACTCACAATATTTAACCAGAATAATATATAGCAGTATAGTTAAATGTTAGGAGAACAGTTTTGTTTTAGAAAATCAATTGAACGGAAGTGCGCATTTCCTTTCGAGAAATACGTCTGTTGTTTTTTTTTTTTTTCAAATTTCCGCTAATTTCTCAAAAACGAGACAAATTTTTTTTTTAAACTTGATGTAATAACCGCTCACTTGTAGACCTATCATATATATATATATATATGAGAAGAGAAAGAGAGTGTGGCATTTTCTGAAAACCACTACTTCTTCTTTAAACGGGACTTAAAACGTGTAAAAGCGTGTATTTCCGGTAAAAACTCACTTTGGTAAATTTAACTTTCTTACAATATACTTGCACTTTCTTACCAGTTGTAAAAGAAAATAAAACTAAATTTTAGAATTTGTCAAAAAAAAAAAATTATAGGTCCAGTTTGAAATAAGGACATTGTTTCAGTAATATGTGGAATATTTTTTGTATGATATTGCTTGGTTTTGAAGAAAATTAGGTGATGCACTTGAAATGGCCATTGAAACCGTGTCATTTACATCATTTTTTTCAAATAATTGATTTTAACGGATTCTTTGGAAATTAGATTTCTAGATGTATAGTAAATGATTTCTAGATTAAATACGTAGTTAGAATAAAGTACTAAGTTAGGCCTCCTCTACTTTATTTTTTATTCTATCTTCTGAGAAATGATAGACGGCTTGCCCACCTGTAATAAATAAATATTTAGGAACAACATATAGTTAGTATTCCAAGTTCCCAGAGTAGTTGGTGTAGTGGTTATGAGCATGGACTTGTAAGTTGGAGGACCCCAGTTCGAGTCCCGCGTATAACTGCTAAATTTTTTATATTGGTATGAAAAATATTAACAGTAAATTAGGTGCTTCCGCGCCCCCCGTCCAACGACACGTGTGTGTGTGTGGTCAGTAAAACTAAAAATGGAAATTATCGAAAGTTTAAACTTGATATTTCATTTAAGTGCTTATCAGTGCTTTTCAGTAAAGTTTTGGGCAATATCAATCAAACGGAAGTAGCACTTTACTGAATAAATTTTTCGATTTTTTTTTTTTTGCGTAATTCTCCAAAATTGCTCAAAATCATTTTCTTTAAACTTCGTACATATATACAATATAATTCTAGGACTTTTATTTAGAACATTTTTCTAGGGAAATTCATTTAAAGAAGGATTTTAGGGGAGATATTAGTGCCATCTGAAAGTGTCATTTCACTTTATGATACGATTCTATCATCTATATTATTTTAATTTGGAATTAAATGCGTAGTCAAAGTTTGTGAAGAAAATCGACTGTTCGAAAGTTTACCGAACAGTTTTATCAAGTTTTTTTACATTCTCTTTCTTACTCCTAGTAAGAGGAAGTATTGTAATCGTGTCAAATTTCGATATCGAGTTTTCAACGGAAATATCCGTTTTGAGGTCCCCTGAGTCCAAAAAAGTGTTTTTTAGAAAATGTGTGTGTGAGTGTGTGTGTGTGTGTGTATGTGTATGTGAATAGCACAGCTCAAAAACGAAAAACCGTAGAAAGTTGAAACTTGACATTCCGTTTAGGTATCACCATGGCATCTGACAGTCAAAATTCCTCAACCGGAAGTACCACTTTATTTGTTAGTTTTTTTACTTTTTTGCGATTTTCTCAAAAATGGTTCCGACGATTTTCTTTAAACTTGGTTATCAACTTACACATACAAAGAGCTACAACGTTTATTTGAAACATTTCTCCTGGAAAATGCATTTAAGGGCACTTTTGGGGAGGGATGGGGTTAGGTTTCCATCTAAAGTGCTATTTCAGTTTATTAGAACAATTCTGTCATCTAAATATGTTAATTAGAATTAAATATGTTGTTGAAATTTTGAGTTTGAAAAAATCGGATGACCGGAAGTGCGTTTACTTTACCACTTTACTAAATGATTTTTTCACTTTTTCGCAATTTTCTCAAAAATGTCTCCACGATTTCTGGAACTACCTTAAAATTAATCATACAAAGATCTACAACTTTTATTTAAACATTTCTCCGGGAAAATTCATTTAAGGGCACTTTTAGGAGGGGTTGGGTTTATGTTTTCTCTCTAAATGCTATTCATAGTTAGATTATACAATTCTATCATCCAAACAAAATTAATTAGAAATAAATAGATGGCTAAAATTCCGAGTTTCAAGAAAATTAGTAAACCGGAAATGCGCATTTACTGGACAGTTTTCGACGAATTCATTAAATTTGGTGCACAAACTGTAAAATTTGTCAATTATAATTTTGAGAACTGAAGTAAGAGAAAGTTGGGTGAGTGTTTCACATCAGATTTTTCTTTTGTGATTTTCTCCACAAAAACACCACAACAGGATTCACAAACTCTGTTTTTTTTTTTTTGAGGGTTTGCGCACTGCGACCATCTAATGATCTATTGTGGATGTCATGGGTGAGAATTGCTCATCAATAGTACTCCTAAGGAACTGTTAATACTAGATAGAGCGGATCCCTTGCCCCACTCTGTTTTCGTAATTAGTTTCGAAGAAAAATTCTTGACGAAGCTATACTTCCTGGTCATGGCATCCCAGGGAGGTTCCAGGGGAAGGGGCCAGCAGAATGGAGCACTCGCTTCCTGAAGCCCTTCCCATGTCTCTCTTCTGCCCTCTCTGGAGATTCTGAGGAGGGCTCCCTTCGCCGCTCTTTCCACCACTAGGTGGAGAGGTGTAAGATTGAGAATGATCTCAATGCCGGTTGCGGATTAGAACCGTCATCATTGCTCCCGTCTTTCATAGGCACGCAAAGCGTCATACTTTATCAAGAATTTTCTTGACCTTTCTTACCGCTACTGCGCCATAGGTGAAGATAGGTCTCATCCAGTTAAGGATGTTGGGAGGACATCCCCAGGATTTACCTGCCATCCTTCTCCTGCATATCCTGAAAGAGCGACTAGCTTTACTGGCAGTTAGATAAACATGTCTGTTCCATTGGAGCTTACTGTCAAAGTTTACTCCACGTTATTTAACCTCTTTCTTCCATTCCAACTCAACTCCGGTTAACCGGATACTTTTCAGAAATGTCCTTCTCCTAATAAAGGGAGGCTATCGTGGTTTTCGTTGGATTTATTCTCAATCTCACGGAAAGACACCATCTACTAGAGTGATATTTATGGTACCAAATTTTGAGAAAATTGCAAAAAAAAAAACGGTCAAATCCATTCAGTAAAGTGATTTTCCGGTTTTGACTGTTCAAAACCTTATCCTCAGGTCCAATGTTAGCACATAAAAACTAAAATATCAAGTTCGAACTTTCTGTGATTTTTTTGCTTTTTGAGTTATACTGACCACACAAACCAACTTCTAAAAAAAAAAACACTTTCTCTGGCTCAGGGGACCTCAAAACATCAAAACTCGATTTCTAAAATTGGACACGATTTGACTACGCTAGCAGCAGTCGGGGAAAGTGTAAAAAAAAAAAAAGTAATATGTAGGATAAATTTTCGAACCGATTTCATTCGCTTAATCTTTATACAAAAGTAGGAAAATAAAATAAAAAAAAGGAATAAATGGAGTTCAATGGTCCATGTAAATAAGTTGGGCGGTGACTTTTGAAGTGTTTCTTAGAACTTCTTAGATATTTTGCGAATAAATCTAAAATTAAAATTATTTGCATAATATTAACCATCGAGCTTTTGCGGTGGTCGTTTTTTTGTGTATCTTAGTAACACCAACAATCAGAGAATTCCCATTTATTGGGAATATCTATATATATGGCAATCAATGATGAGTTATAAGGATGTTTTGATACAATAATTTATACTATGTTCTTAAAACTATAAAGAACAATAAGAAAATATATGCCAAAATCTTCTTTAGTAATGTACAAAAGCGAAACTAATTTCCCTATCCATGATATTCTGGAATATTATGTTAATGAATTTTAATAGATAATAAATAATATTTTATAATTTGTAAAATATTCATTGTCAGTTGACGTCCGTAGAAATTTGAACTAGTTACCAAAAAAAAAAAAAAGAAAAAAGAACAATGAAATTGTGTGGGTGCGATCTATTTTGTATGTATATACATTTATATCACATAAACGTTTAATATTATATTTAAAATTTATGTTTTTATGTATTAAATCAATTACATGAAAAATAAGTAGTTTGCAAATAAGAATGAAAACATTTTTACATGGAGAAGGGGCACTTCCCCTACTACTTTCAATATTCTATCTTACTCCCCCTTCAAGTCCTCCCTTGGATGTCTTTATTTCTTGCTATACCATCTAACACTGCTCGCATTTACTCTACAATATAGATGTTATAGAGTTACTCGTTTATAAACTCGTGTAATTGATATATTATATTTGAGTAACTAACATTCAGTGTTGGCCTTCAATAAATTTTATTTATCAGGTAAGAATGAAAATTTCTTCTTATTTTTAAATATTTTCAAAAAATTTAATAATATAATTTATAGATCGTAATTTATAAAATCTTTATTTGAAAGGAAGGAAATACTTTTATAATTAAATAAAGTTATTTTTATTAACATTAAGAAATCAATTATTATCAATTTTTAAATTCGTTAGTTGCCTTTCTGATTTTATACATTTGAAGAGTTAAAAATATATATTTTATAATAAAGAAAAAAATCTGGTGTGTAACACTCACAAGATTTATTCTTACTCCATTTTAAATATTTTTTTTTTTTTAATTTAAGGCACGTCAACATCTATGTTCATTTAGCGCCCGAAACCTTCTCAGTGCGCTGCCGGCCTCTGGACAGTGTTCTCTCGTTATAGACAACACTGTCCATCACCGGACAGTGAGCTGTAGAGGCTCCTAGGAAGAAAAAAAATCTAAGGGAGCACAGTTGGACTCGAACTAGGGATATCCGCGTAGGAGTCCACCAGTATGCTAATCACTTAGCTATTCCCTCCCTTATTTTATACATAGTTAGGTAGTCTGTAGTTTTTTCGAACTCTAATATATAACGTTTCGTCTTATTATAATTTATTTGTTTAATTAAACTAATAATTCGTCCGATTCCTTTTTTTTTTTATATATATTGTTGGAAGAAACTAGATTTTTATTGAATTAGTTCATGCATAGATTTCAATCTTTATAGTAGGTACTCTTTCAATGCTTTGTGGACTGCGCACATTATATTAATTATACATAAAATTAATATAATGTATAGCTACAAACTCCAGGACTAAGAAAAGTTTTTTAACTAAATATTATGAATTCCTTAAAAAAATTTGTTTGGGTGTTTAACATCAATTTTATTTCGTTCTATTAGTATACACGGCCAAATATAACCAAATTCTCGTTTGGTTATTTTTTCAACAATGGAATGAAAATGCTTAATTTTTTCTTTATAACTCATACTAATTATATAAAACAGTTATTATGTTAGAAATTACTTGATTTTTTGCATTTTTTTTTTTATAAAAAAATTTTTAATGCATAATTTAAAAATTTATAAAATACGCACGAATGAAAAATTACTAAGAAATTGCTAAACTAGATTTAATTATTATATTAAATGTAGATTTAATATTAATAATTATTTTATAGAAATAATTAGCTCTAAATAATTAACCAATTATAATGTAGAAGTGAAAGTGTCAAATGTGGGCGTGGTCCACATGATAATTCTAAATTTCTGATTGGCCTAACATACACCCACATTTCACATCTTCACTTCTACACTTGTGATTGGCTAATTATTTTTATGAAAAATTTAGTTTAAAGTTTTCTAATAATTTTCCCTTCGGACGTATTTTATAAATTTTCAAATTGTGCATTAAAATATTTTTTTTTTTATAAAAAACTGCAAAAAATCAAATAATTTTCCACATAATACTTACTGCTTAAATAAAATTTATTGTGAAATATAAAGAAAAAAAATTCAGCATTATCATTTCATTGTTGAAAAAAGAAAGCAAAAAAAAGAATTAGGCAGAAATGCAAGATCTGTCATTTTGTATTTGGCCGTTTATACTAATGGAACAATTTCAATCAGTTTAACAATAATTGATGTTAAACACCTACGAAAATTTCTCCAAGGAATGGTCTATGGGTGGGTGTGTGTATGTATGTGAACAGCATAGTTCAACGCGAAAAATCGGATGAAGTTCAAACTTGATTTTATTCCATTTAGGCATCCTCCCAGTAAGTTATCTGTCAAAATAAAGTCACTTCCACTTTACTGAATATTTTTTTTTGTGTTTTTTTTTTCAAAAATGGCTTCGACGATTTTCTTTAAACTTGGAATATCAAATACACATATACTAAGAGCTATAAATTTTTCGAAACATTTCTCCGGAAAGGGCATTTATGGGCGTGAGGCGGGGTTAGCTTTGAGGGTTATGGCTTTTCTCTAAAGTGCTATCATAGTTGATTACACAATTCTGTCATCTAAATAATATTAATTAGAAAATAAATAAATTCCAAAAATTCCGAATTTCAAGAAAATGAATAAACCGGAAGTGTGTTTTTGCTGAAACTTTTGTTTGAAACTCTGTCCCGAGAATTCATTTAAAGTAGTTTTGGTGGGTGGAGAAGAGGTTATGCTTACCTCAAAAAAGTCATTGTATTAAGTTTGATATAAAACTGAAGACAAACATTAAGCAAAAATTATAAGTTTCAAGAAAATGATGGTCACTTAAATTTTGTGAAATGAAGTAAGTGAAAGTTGTGTGAGTGTTTCACACCAGATTTATTTTCTCCACCGTCTGATGTTTATTTCAGACCTAAGCATTAATTAAAAATTCTTTCTTATAAGAAAATTGGTCATACACAACTTGGGAATTGCAGTTAGAGAAATTTGTATTAGGTATTTGCGATTTTCTTAAATTTAATTATTTATTTTTTTTTTTATTAAGCATATAAAAATCTTTGAATTAAATCTGAAACGGCTAGGGGGTTGATTTAGGGCGCATCAATATTTGTGGTAATGAGCGCCCGAAGCCTTCTCAGTGCATTGCCGGCATCTGGACAGTGATCTTTCGTCACAGACAACACTGTCCACCATGGGACAGTGAACTGTAGGGCTCCTAGGAAGAGAAAAATCTAAGGGCAACACAGCTTGACTCGAACCAAGGACCTCCGCGTTGCTAGTCTATTACCCGGCTTACGTAATCCTCACCATCCCCAAATTAGTTTTAAAAAATCTGCTGCGAAACACTCACACACTTCTTACTCTAGGTTCTTAAATTATTAATGAACAAAGTGTATAGTGTGTGTGCCAAAGTAATGAAATTCGTGAAAAACTGTCAAGTAAAAGCGCACTTCCGGTTTACACAAACTTTCTTGAAACTAAGAATTTCGGCCATCTATTTATTTCTAACTAATTTTGTTTGGATGATAGAATTGTATAATCAACTATGATAGCACTTAAGAGGAAGCTAGCACTTTAAATGAATTTTCCCGGAGAAATGTTTCAAATAAAGGTTGTAGCTGTTAGTATATTTAGTAGATGTACCAAGTTTGAAGAAAATCATTGGAGCCATTTTTGAGAAAATTTGCAAAAACGTAAAAAAACAAACTAGTAAAGTGGTACTTCCGGTTGAGGAATTTTGACAGATGACCCACTGTAAACGAATTATCAAGTTTGAACTTTCTACGATTTTTCGTTTTTGAGCTATGCTGTTCACATACATACACACACACGCACGCAAACACCATTTGCTAAAAACCACTTTTTTGGACTCAGGGGACCTCAAAACGGATATTTCCGGTGAAAATTTGACACGATTACAATACTTCCTAGTAAGAGAATGTAAAAACTATATATTGTAAATTAACTATTAATTAGGTTTTGTTTGTCTTTAATTACAAAATTTTATTTTGTTTTTACCTTATTACGTAATCTAATATCAGCTTAAATGGGGGATGTTTGTATTTTGAGATAATCTTATGTATACTAAAAAACAACTTAATCCTGATAGGTTCTATATACTACTGTGTTATTGCTTATTGCGGCATGACAACTAGACAGGGCGGCATTGCTTTGATGTTTTTATTTGTAATTATTATAAACATTATAAATAATGTCTATTTTTATAATATTGCAAATTTTTTTTTCCAATATTACGTGAGAATTTGTATTTGTTATTTTATAAAATTTAAATATAAAAACCCCATATATGATCATTTTAGTTTCTTTTATATAAATATGTAAAATACGGATGTAGACAAGACTGTGGACTGTTTAATTTATAATAAAAAAAAAAATGAATTCTTTCATTTACATTGTTATTAGCGTCACTCGTTTTGTTTGTTTTTTTAATTATTTATTAACTCTTTAAAATAATGTTCGATATTTTTAACGATCAATAATGAATTATAAATTTCCAATTCTCATCGACGTTTTGTCAAACTTATTTATTGCCTTCATCACGATAAAAATTGTTTGTTCATGAATTTCAAATAAAACTATAGTATGACTTGTTTCCACAATTTACCAAGTATTAGTGATGATATAGTATAAATAAAACTATAGTTTTTATGAAGTAAAACAAGTAACAATTTTTACCCTGAAGAAAGGCAATAAATTTGTCGAAACGTCGATATATTTTTACTTTCTCTCAAGAAAATAAATAAATTTTCCGTTTTAAGGTCCCCTGAGTACAAAAAAGTGGTTTTTAGAAAATGGTCTCTGTTGTGTGTGTATGTTTGCATATAAACAGCATAGCTCAAAAACGAAAAACCGTAGAAAGATGAAACTCGATCTTCCGTTAGGTATCACCATGGGATCCGACAGTGGGTCATCTGTCAAAATTCCTTAACCGGAAGTACCGTTTTAACAGTTTTTTTTTTTTTTTACCTTTTTGCGATTCTCTCAAAAATGGCTCCAACGATTTTCTTCAAACTTGGCAACTACACGTACTAACAACTACAAATTTTATTTGAAACATTTCTCCGGGAGAATTCATTTAAGAGCACTTCTGGGGAAGGGGTGGGGTTAGGTTTTCATCTAAAGTGCTATTTCAATTTATTAGACAATTCTGCTATCTAAATAATGTTAATTAGAATTGAATATTTTGTTGAAATTCTGAGTTTGAAAAAATCGGATAACCGGAAGTGCGTTTACTAAATGATTTTTTTCACTTTTTCGCGATTTTCTCGAAAATGGCTCCGACGATTTTCTTAAAGACTTCTAATATAAACTAAACATGCAAAGATCTACAGCATTTATTTAAAACATTTCTCTGGGAAAATTCATGTAAGGGCACTTTTAGGGGTGGGGTGGGGCTCCTCTAAAGCGCTATCATAGTTGATTATACAATTCTATCATCCAAACAAAATTAATTAGAAATAAATAGATTGCTAAAATTCCGAGGTCCAAGAGAATTAGTAAACCGGAAGTGCGCTTTTACTGAACACTTTTTCAATTTTCGACGAATTTCGTTAAATTTGGTACACTTACTATAAAATTTGTCAATTATAGAGTGGAGTAAGAGAAAGTTTTGTGAGTGTTTCACACCAGATTTTTTTTTTTTTTTTTATTAAAGAAACAAGTAATACTCATTGTGGAACATATAAACTAACCCTCTATTTAGGTGTACTAATAGAAGGCAAAAATAAAAGTGATAGCCTTATATTTATGTAGTTTGCAAAACTTAAAGAGAATCTTTGGAGTTGTTTTTTAGGAAACGAAAATTGCGAAAAACGTTAAGAAAATCAGTAATATTGATTAAATGTAATATTTTTGTTTGTTGTCCTTCAGAATGAAGTATTTTGTTTTGTAATTTCGTGGAATCAGTTCAATTCTTTACATCAGAAGAAGAAATCTCTATTTCAGAAGTCTATATTTCTACAGATTATAATAATATCATCATCACGACTTTTAATGGCTGAGTTGTTGATTTTTATTGCAGTATCAATATTATTAAGATGACCAATCGTCCTCCATTAGGGAGGACAGTCCTTCTTTTGTAGGTTCTGTCTTCCCTTAAAAAGTGTCTTCCTACCCTGTCCTCCTTTTCGATATTTTAAAATTAATCTGTTAATCTCTGTATTCAGAGATGCCGCGCCGAACTTGTTACACGTCATGTGACGGTACAGTTTGGAAAGACGCGATTATGAAACGCATGCGCAGGGCATAGGAGAACTTCAAGTGCTGCCCTATAACTACTAATGCAGTAGTTGAAAGAGTTTTTTCAGTTGTTAATGATTTTTGGACAAGTGAGAAATCAAGATTGAATGTAACTGATACTCTAGCTGCAGCACTTATCGTAAAATTCAATATGAAGGATATATCTTACTGCGAAATTTCCAATATATTATTAGAAAATGATATATTGAAAAAAAATGCATTCATTCATTGGAAAAATACTCGTTTAATTAAATAAATAAAAGGGATGTAAGCATAATTAGTGTATTTTTGTTTGAATTAATAAATAAATGTTTCATTTATTTACGTTGTACCTTTTTCTAAAATTTTTTCGTCCTTCTTTTCATTGTAAAAAAATATGGTGTGAAACATTCACACAACTTTCTCTTACTTCCAAGTTTTCCAAATTATAATTGACAATTTTATAGTTTGTGCACCAATTTAAGAAATTCGTCGAAACCTGAAATAAAACGGTTCATGTTAAAAGCGCTATCTAATTAAGTTTTTTAGATTAAAGAAGTGTATAATCAACTATGATAAAAACATAATCCTTCAACCCTCCCCTAAAAGTGCCCTGAAAAAGAATTTTACCAGACAAATATTTTAAATAAAAGTTATACATCTTTGTATGTTTAGTTTATATAAGAAGTTTCAAGAAAATCGTCGCAGCAATTATTGAGAAAATCGCGAAAAAGTGAAAAAATCATTTAGTAAAGTGGTAAAGTAAACGCATTTCCGGTTATCCGATTTTTTTCAAACTCGGAATTTCAACAACATATTCAATTCTAATTCAAATTATTTAGATGGCAGAATTGACTAATAAACTGAAATAACACTTTGGATGAAAACCTAACCCCACTCCTCCCCAAAAGTGGCGTTAAATGAATTTTTCCAGAGAAATGTTTCAAATAAAAGTTGTAGCTCGTTGTATGTGTAGTTGATATACCAAGTTGCAAGAAAATCGTAGGAGCCATTTTTGAGAAAAACGCAAAATAGTAAAAAAAAAAAAACTAGTAATGTGGTACTTCCGGTTGAGGAATTTTGACAGATAACCTACAGCCAGATCCCATGGTGATACCTAAACGGAATATCAAGTTTCAACTTTCTGCGGTTTTTCGTTTTTGAGCTATGTGTTCACATACACTCACAGACACACGACAATTGGTTAAAAACCACTTTCTTGGACTCAGGGAACCTCAAAACGGATATTTCCGGTGAAAACTCGATATCGACAATTTGACACGATTACAACAATAGTTCCTTCCTATTAGGAGTAAGAGAAAGTAAAAAATTGGTCACCTTATTATTATCCTATTGCATTACTATCCTATATTTTACATAATATTGAAAAACTATAGAAACTGAAAATTCCAAAGCAAAGTCTAATCAATTTTACAGATTTTTTTTTTACCTGATTTGATTGTTGGATTCTGGCATCTCAACTAAAATGGATTTTCAAATTTGAGCTTGCTGTGATTTTTCTATTTTTGAGATATTTTGATATATATCTAACTTTAGTGGAAATATTGTTGGTGCCGGTGGTATAGTGGGCGCTCTACCAACCCTAAATGATATCTACTGCATAAAATATGTGCTCTACTCTAGTAAGTATAACCTTACTGGAGTGTAACCTTAGTAAGTATAACCTCACTATAGTAAGGCATTCAGTCACCTCTTTTACGGGGTGCTCTGCCCTCGGTACTACTCGTTGACCAAAAATAAAAAATACCCTTGGCCGGTCAAACTCGAAAATAAATGGATCACTGTTCTATTTTCTCGCAATGCGGTCATGAGAGATGACCATAAGTAAAATTCAACCGTCATAATAAATGTTGAATATGTGGACAGGTCCCCAATGCTGGATAACAATCCTTAATATGCATACTACGGCGGATATAATATCAGAGGTGATAATAAATATTTTGAAAATAATAGTTTTAATTTTTGTTGATAGTGCATACTAAATCAGAATCATGACGGTAGAGCGCACACTATACCAGCACCATATTGTTTTTTTCATATATAGGCGTCCTCAAAATGTTTTGTTGAACATTTATCAAATACGATAATTTTGACCAGATCACAATAGTTCTTCTGAAATACTATAAGAAACTAATTATTTACTACTGGTTTGTAGTAATTCTCTCTCTCTCTCTTTCTCTCACTAAGTAGCGAACCTCATTTTTATTTGAGTTTGACACCGTAGCCTTAAATCAATCAACTAAAATAAGTTGAAAATTGGCTCATAAGCGATTGCATTTAATCGCAAACAATTTTTGTTATCTAATCACGTTAAAGATTTATTAATTATTTATATTAAATGCTTTTTATATCTCTAAACATGCAAAAAAATAAAAATATTCAATTTCTTGGTTTGTATTTTAAACTACTTACATATACTTCTTAGTATTTATTGATTTATTCTCTCATAACATGATTTAGTTTCTTGGAAATTTAGTGATTTCACTGTTCTTAATTCGTAGCCCATTATTTGGAATGAATGGACTTTTACTTTGTGTTGTTTTGTTTATGTTTAATGTACTAAGAATTATTTTCAATATTAGTCTACAGTTTTGGGCCTTCTGATTAGCTTAGAAATATAAAAGTGGACACCAATAACACTATTGTTTGTTTAACTTATAAAGAATAGTTATAAAAGCTTTCTTCATGGAAACAAAATAAGAATTTTTTTTTTTTTTTTTAATTCAACTAATCACGTTATTTTAATCTTCAATGTACCAAACCAGTATATTTTTTTTTTTTCTTTGCATTGTTTAGGATCGTCTTTTAATGAGGCATTTAACCGTCCCAAGCAACGGTGAATTCAAGAAATACATTTAAGAAACCGTTTTTATCTTTACATCTGAAACTTGTAAAGGCAGTTTAAAATTTCAGTAGCCTAAGTTAGTTCTCAGAACCCCTACTGAAATCAATTTTCTAGAAATTTGTTTCAGATATAAAGTGATAGATTTAAATAAAAATTATATATAATAATTATAATAATTTTCAAATTATTGATGTATTACATGCCATAATGATATGCACTAAATTCTCTTCTTTTCCACATACTGAACAATTTGGTGATCCTTCACTCCTATGCTATGAAAATATTTTTTCCAGATACCGCGATTCTGATCTAAGCTTGGATATTATAGCCCATGTTCTTTTTTCATTGGGCCCCTACTGAAAACCACGGTTTAACAGCCATTTTAGGAAAGACCGATTTATAAATCTTTCTTTTTCGCCTACAGAATATTTTTTTCCCCACATCATGGCTTCCCTCTTAAGCAAAGGTACCAAATCTATTGCAAGGAAAAGGAACGTCCAAATACAGTTCTAACCTTCTTGCTAACAGATCTGTAACCATCACATTGCCCAATATTCCCTACATGCGCCCTTACCCACACAACTTCAAGATTCCACTTTCTTTTAATTTTACCCATAATTATATTAATTCCAATTAATATGGTTAATTCCATTCCTAAAGTTACTTAGATTATTATGTACAGTGCTTAAAGTGTCAGTAAATATCGTAAAATGAGGAAGATTTAGGCACTGAATGGAGTTGCCCGCACATACCATACAGTATCTTGCACAGAAATAGCACACTAGTGGAAAGCTTAACGTTGCCAGAATCCAACAAAAGACAACATTCCTTAAAAAAAAAAAAAAAAATCTGGTGTGAAACACTCACACAACTTTCTCTTACTCTAATTCTCAAAATTATAATTGATAAATTTTATAGTTAGTGTAACACATGTAATGAAATTCGTCAGAGTTCGTCGAAAACTGAAAAAGTATACATTAAAAGTGAACTTCTGGTTTACTAATTTTCTTGAAACTCGGAATTTTGGCCATCTATTTATTTCTAATTAATTTTGTTTGGATGGTAGAATTGTGTAATTCAACTATGATAGCACTTTATAGAAAAACATAACCCCACCCGTTTCCCCCAAAAGCCCCTTTAAATGATATTATCAGGAGAAATGTTTCAAATAAAAGTTGTAGCTCCTTATATGTCTAGTACATATTACTACTTTAAAGGAAATCGTTGGAGCTGTTTTCGAGAAAATACCAGAAAACTGAAAAATACATTTTAGTAAAAAAGCACTTCCAGTCATCCGATTTTTTTCAAATTCAGAACTTCAAACTCAGAATTAGAATAATATTTAATTCTAATTAATATTATTTAGATGATAGAATTGTATAATAAACTGAAATAGCACTTTAGAGGAAAATCTAACCCCACCGAAACTGCCCTTAAATGAATTTTTCCGGCGAAATGTGTCAAATAAAAGTTGTAGCTGTTTGTATATATGTAGTTGGCATTCCAAGTTTCAAGAAAATCGTCGGAGCAAATTTTTGAGAAAAACGCCAAAAAATAAAAAAAAAAACAACTAGTGAAGTGGTACTTACGGTTGAGGAATTTGACAGATTACCCATAGTCGGATCCTATGGTGATCCATAAACGGAATATCAAGTTTGAACTTTCTACGATTTTTCGTTTTTGAGCTATGTTGTTCACATAGCTAGAAACCACTTTTTTGGACTCAGGGGACCTCAAAACGGATATTTCCGGTGAATACTCGATATAGAAAATTTGACACGATTACAATACTTCCTCTTACTAGGAGTAAGAGAAAGTAAATATCTGGTGTTAAATTAAGACAATTTAATTCGCAAAATTTCTTTAAAATTGCAATGTTAACGGTGTTTAGTTGGGCTGGTCATAAAGAAAGGTAGTAGGGGGATTATATTTAAATATAACATGGAGCACCCTATGTCTCAACCAACAAAGCTATTAGCGGCATTTTAAATTTTAAACCTAATTGATAGGTTTCCAAATCTCCTTTAAAATAATTTTCTCAGAGAATATTTTAAATATAAGTAATACATTTTTATCTATCTAGATAACATTTCAAGTTTATAAAAAAAACACGCTGAAGGTAGTTTTTCAGAAAAATGCAAAACAACTCAAAAACTTATTCTGTAAAATCGTACTTTCAATTAACTGAGGTTTGGAATTCTACCAATGATTCTAAGATATATTAATATTTAATAGGTACTAGAATCATACATTCTACTGTCTGATGGCACTTTAGAGAAAAGCTTCACTCTAAAACATTTTTCCGGACAAATGTCTTAAATAAAAGTGTTAAGAATGTTTATGTGCGAAGTTTTAAGAAAATCGTGGAATCCATTTTCAAGAAAATTGCGAATAACTGGAAAAATTATTTGGTAAAGTGGCACATCCGGTTGATAGATTTTTGCCCAAAATCTTCGGTGACTGATACGGTGGTAGAACCTGAACGGAATATCAAGTTTGAGCTGCCTGTGACTTTTAATTTTTCACCAGATTTTTATTATTAATAATAATAATAATAAATTTTTATTCGTTTCAAACATGTGTTTGTTACAAAGTGAGTTGGTACAAAATAGGTGATACATTACGCTTGGAATTTAAAATAAATAGCGACAATAATATTAAGTAAATAAAATAAAATGAAATAAAACTTTTTCACACATCATAATAGGTAATTAAAAGTACAAAGAGAAAAAGGAGAATGAAATAATATAAAAATGAGAAATGAACTGCAAAATTAAATAGAAACCGTCTTAGTAAAGATAATGACAATAACAATGAATTGCAATAATAATTATATTAATGAAACATAAAATAATCATTCTTCATAAAGTTAAACATGCAATGAAATAAATAAAAAAGATTTAACCAAATTTCAAAAGTAGAAATTTGTACAAGAAGCAATCATTGACCTGTGGTATTATGGTGATAGAAACATAAATTATACGAAGTATGAGGATTGGCAAACAATGGGATTATTTTGAAAAAATTAGGCTTGCTATTTGGCTTTTAATTTTATACTATTGATAACAAACAGAAATATGCTGTGACTTTTAATTTTTTAAATTATTCTATTACCTGATGCTATCAGGTTTAGGTTTTTTAGGCGTGACTTTAAACAATAGGTTCTGAATTTTTTGGAATTTTCTTGGAAATGTCTACAACTATTTTTAACTTTCTCTTATTTTTCTTCTCTTACTCCTAGTAAGAGGAAGTATTGTAATCGTGTCAAATTTTCGATTTCGAGTTTTCACCGGAAATATCCGTTTTGAGATCCCCTTGAGTCTAAATCCAGCGTAGCTCAAAAACAAAAAAAATCGCAGAAAGATCAAACTTGATATACCGTTTGGGTATAACCATGGGATCCGACAGTAGGTCAGCGGTCAAAATTCCTCGACCGGAAGTTACCACTTTACTGAATGGTTTTTTTTTTTCATTTTTTTTGTTGCAATTTTCTCGAAAATGGCTCCAACGATTTTTCTTTAAACATAGTATATCAACTACACTTACAAAGATCTACAATTTTTATTTGAAACATTTCTCCGGGAAAATGCATTTAAGGACACTTTTATGGGAGGGGTGGGTGGTCGGCGGTTGTCCTCTTAAAGTGCTATATCAGTTTATTATACAATTCTATCATTTAAATAATATTAATTAGAATTAAAGGTGTTGTTGAAATTCCGAGTTTGAAAAAGTCGGATGACCCGAATTGTTTTTTTTACTAAAATATATTTTTCAGTCATTTGGTTTTTTTTTTTTTTTTTACTTTCTTGCAATTTTGTAAAAAAATGGCTCCGACGATTTTCTTCAAATTTGGTATATCACCTACACATACAATGATCTACAACTTTTATTTGAAACATTTTTCTGGAAAAATTTATTTAAGGGCACTTTTGGGGGAGGGGTGGTGTTCGGTTTTCCTCTAAAGTGCTATCATAGTCGATTTTACTATTCTACCATCCCATTCAGAATTAATTAGAAATAAATAGATGGCCAAAATTCTGAGTTTCAAAAAATAAATAAACCTGAAGTGCGCTTTTACTGAACTTTTTTTCAGGTTTCAACGAACTCCAACGAATTTCATCAAATTTGGTATACAAACTTGGAATAAGAGAAAGTTGTGTGAGTGTTTCACACCAGATTTTTACTTTCTCTTACTCCTGGTAAGAGGAAGTATTGTAATCGCGTCAAATTTTCGATATTGAGTTTTCACCGGAAATATCCGTTTTGAGGTCCCCTGAGTCCAAAAAAGTGGTTTTTAGCAAATGGTCTGGTGGTGTGTGTGTGTGTGTGTGTTGTGTGTGTGTGTATGTATGTGAACAGCATAGCTCAAAAAAGAAAAATCGTAGAAAGTTCAAACTTGATATTACGTTTAGGTATCACCATGGGATCTGACGGTGCGTTATGTGTCAATATTCCTCAACCGGAAGTACCACTTTACTACTTGGTTTTTTTACGTTCTTGCGATTTTATCAAAAATGGCTCCGACGATTTTCTTTAAACTTGATATATGAACTACACATACAAAGAGCTATAACTTTTATTTCCACCATTTCTCCAGGAAAATTCATTTAAGGGCACTTCTGGGGGAGGGGTTAGGTTTTCATCTTAACTGCTATTTCAGTTTATTAGACAATTCTGTCATCTAAATAATGTTAATTAGAATTAAATGTGTTGTTGAAATCCCCAGTTTGAAAAAAATCAGATAACCGGAAGTGCGTTTGTTTTGACACTTTACTAAATGATTTTTTCATTTTTTCGCGAGTTTCTCAAAAATGGCTCCGACGATTTTCTTGAAACTTCGTATACAAAATAAAAATGCAAAGATCTACATCTTTTATTTAACACATTTCTCTGGAAAAATTCATGTAAAGGCAGTTTTAGGGGAGGGGTGGGGTTGCAGCTTCCCCTAAAGTGGTATCATAGTTGATTATACAATTCTATTATCCAAACAAAATTAATAAGAAATAAATAGATGGCCAAAATTCCAAGTTTTAAGAAAATTGTAAGCCGGCTAATACTGAACAGCTTTTTCAGTGTTCGACGAATTTCGTTATATTTGGAAGAGAAAGTTGTGTGAGTGTTTCACACCAGATTTTTTTAACTTGGTATGCTAACTGATATAACTGACGTATCACTTTTATTTGAAACGTTTTCCTAATAAAGTTGATTTTGTATAGTTATAGGAAGTTTATGGCGTTATATTTCAAATATTAACATTGCAATTGTTTTAGTGCTTTTGGTACGCTCTGATACGCCACAATAAAATGATTTCTCTATTTGCCATAATTCGTAGGTAGGTACCAACCTGGGGTATCTTTGTTAGTCCAAATATGTAAAATTGGAGTTTAAAGAACATTTTTCATTTTATATATACTTGTATTAACAGGAGTAAGAAGGGAAGTCGTGTGAGTATTTCAATGAATTCCAGTTTGCACCATATAACAATTTTGGAATCAAAGATGGCGCTTCATCAACTCGGCACGTTTGTTAAATCGATTCAATTTGCTTATTATTTATCCTCATCTATTATTACTTTCTCTTATTCCTAGTAAGAGGAAATATTGTAATCGTGTCAAATTTTCGATATCGAGTTTTACACCGTAAATATCCGTTTTGATATCCCCTGAGTCCAAAAAAGTGGTTTTTAAAATGGTCTGTTTCTATGTGAACAGCATAGCTCTAAAACGAAAAACCGTAAAAAGTTGAAACTTGACATTCCGTTTAGGTATTACCATGGCATCTGACAGTGGGTCATCTGTCAAAATTCCTCAACCGGAAGTACCACTCTACTCATTGTTTTCTCAAAAAATGGCTCCGACGATTTTCTTCAAATTTGGTATATTAACTACACATACATAGAGCTACAACTTTTATTTGTAACATTTCTCTGGGAAAATTCATTTAAGGGCAGTTATTGGGGAGGGGTGGGGATAGATTTTCATCTAAAGTGCCATTTCAATTTATTAAACAATTCTCTCATGTAAATAATGTTAATTAGAATTGAATATGTTGTTGACATTCCTAGTTTGAAAAAAGCGGATAACCGGAAGTGCGTTTACTTTACCACTTTATGAAATGATTTTTTTTTTTTTCACTTTTTCACGATTTTCTCAAAAATAGCTCTGACGATTTTCTTGAAACTTCCTATATAAACTAACATACAAAGAGCTACAACTTTTATTTTAAAGTATTTCTCTGGGAAAATTCATTTAAGGGCACTTTTGGAGGAGGGGTGGGGTTATGTTTTTCTCTAAAGTGCTATCATAGTTGATTATACAATTCTATCATCCAAACAAAATTAATTAGAAATAAATAGATGGCCAAAATTCCGAGTTTCAAGAAAATTAGTAAAACCGGAAGTGCGATTTACTGAACCAGTTTTTTTTTCAGTTTTTGACGAATTCAATAATTTTTGTACACCAAACTGTAAAATTTGTCAATTATAATTTTGAGAACTGGAGTAAGAGAAAGTTGTGTGAGTGATTACACACCAGATTTTTTTTTTTTTTTAAATATTAGGATGGAACATGAAAGTTTCGATTTAGAAATTGCAGCTGGTTAAGCATGCTTTCAAATTGATCTGCACTCAATATATAATAAAGGTTTATGATTTTACTTTTAAGATTCTTTTGATCAATATAAATTTCGAAAGGTCTAATTTGATTGAGGAAAAATACATTTATTTTGCAGTAAAGTATACATAACCGTTTCTTAGTTATGCACTATAGATTAGAATAAAAAGAAAGAAATTGTTTCAGCCTATTTCAATAAACCTATAATCAGTTTTGTCTAAAATAACATATGTTATAGCATGTTAAAAGTGCTTAAGGGCATTTAACAAAATTCTTAAGTAAATCATATTAAATGCAAATTTTAAAAATTGTTGCAGATTATTATATAAATATTAGAGAGATCTGTGTAAAGAATATTTTGTATTTTATTTATGACATTTTGAAATAATATATTTCCTTAGATTATTTAAAAGGATTTCGGCAAAGTAGATGCAATTTTTTTTTTATGACTTTTCTTCCTTTTATAGCAATCATAAACAAGTTATAACAAGTGAGGGTGTATCCATAACTCTCTTTCTATTTTCACAGTACTTTACTAAGCGCGACGCTTTCGCCTTTGGTTAGGGTCTAAGTTCAATAGTACTCCAGCGCAGTGATTCTCAATATATTCCAAATGATATATTGGGCGACGAGAACAAAGGATATAAAAGTAAAAAAAAAAAAAAAAAAAAATGGCGTGAAACACACGCACAACTTTCTGTTAATGCTGTTTATAAAATTGTAATTGACAAATTTTATAGTTAGTATATCAAATTTAATGATATTCGTCCGTTTTATTATGGGGAAAATCGTGAAAACTGAAAAAAAAAAAAAATTGTTCAATAACAACGCACTTCCGGTTTATTAATTTTTTTGAAACTAAGAATTTTGACAACTTATTTATTTCTAATTAATTTTATTTAGATGATAGAATTGTATAAATCAACTTAGATAGCACTTTAGAGAAAAACATAACCCTACCCTTTACCACAAAATCCTCCTTATATGAGTTTTCCCGGAGAAATGTTTCAAATAAAAGTTGTAGCTCTTTAAATGTGTAATTCACCTACTTAGTTTAAGAAAATCGTTGGCGCTATATTACAGAAAATAGCAGAAAATTGAAAAATACTTTTCAGTAAAAACACACTTCTGGGCATCTGTTTTTTTTTTCAAACTCGGAATTTCAACAATATTAATTTAATTCAATTCTATATTTAGATGATAGAATTGTGTAATAAACTGAAATAGCATTTTGGAAGAAAACGTAACCCCGTCCTCCAAAAATGTCCTCATATGAATTTTCCCGGAGAAAAAATGTTTCAAGTAAAAGTTGTAGATGAATAATGTGGATGGGTCCCCCAATGCTGGATAACATCTGGGATTTTATCCGTTGTAGCATGCATGATTTTGTTGTACCCGCGAGGTTTCGGATTTTCATCCATTGTCAGAATAAAATTATCAAATTCGTGTAGCGAGTTGACTTCAACTTAATGTTTCTGTTACCACTTCACTTAAGAAGGAAGGGATTAGCTCAGTGGTTGCGCGGTGGACTAGCAACGTGGAGGTTCCAGGTTCGAATCCAGCATGCAGCCCTTAGATTTTTTTCTTCCTAGGAGGCCTCTACAACTCATTGTCCGGTGATGGGCAGTGTTGTTTTTAGCAAGAGAACGCTACTTGGAGGCCGACTGTGCATTGAAAGGCTCTGGGGGGTTGGTTGTAAGGTTAGGTTGTTACTCTGGGTGTGTTTTTAATAACAAAAGTGGAATTCCTTCATTCATTCATATATTGTGTTTTGTTTTAGAGCGTCACGCTCAGCGATAGGGGCTCCTATACGAGCGGTTATGGGCGAGAGCCTAGGAGCCGCCCACCCAGTGTGCCTTTTTCAATACATAAAAAAATTTCATTAAAAAAAAAAAATTCATTATTGCAATTCCTATAGTTCTGATTCTATTAGCCATATTTTCTTATATCTTGGTATTTTTTCCTAAATCATAACGCTGTATGTTGGAACCGTAATTATAACTAAAATGGCGTAATAATGGAAGTTTTATGTCTCAGCTCTCCTCCAACTAAAACCCTAAAATAGAAGTAAAATAACATTTTCCTGAAAACTGTTTTAAATAAAAGCGATAGGGTTTTGTGCGGCAGAAAGTAGACCAAGTTTAAAAAAAAAAGAATCATTCAAGTCATTTTAAGGAAAATCTCCCACAAATTTGAAAAACCCAAAGTGGTATAGGAAAAAAGTCAGTAAATTGTGTCCAGACATTAAATATGATTTATTGTTAGATAATGAATTTATATTACTTTTATTAAAACTCCTATATGTAACAACTATTACCACAATAAAAAAAATTAATGCAAAATAAATTTGAACAAATTATTTCAATTTCAAAGAGACTCGGCTGAGTATGGTAATAGATGAGACGCCAAGTTTAATATCTATCATGATTGATAGATAAATTATTCAGGCATGTGAATTACTTGCAACTTTTTAAGGATAACAATTTAGATTGCCATACATGATTTCACAAACATGATCTTTATTTGACAGCGTACCTAGCTATAAAATACATTTAAAGTGAACACTTAGATTAATTCTAGTTATTCTTCAAATATTTTATCATTAAATCAATTTAAAATGGATAGCAAGTCTCCAGATTTATTTAAAAGATTGTGTTGAAAAAAAAAAGAAGAGTTTCAAATAAAAGTGATAGGCCTATATTTGTTTAATTGAAATAGCCCGTGGGAGAGAAGTCTGAAATTACTGCTTCCACAGAACTATCAAAAATTGAGTTTATATCTAGGCTTTCCGTTTACACGGTACCAGTTTTGCAAGGATTTGTTTTTTACAAGTTTGACAACTTATAATTTTTATCAGCGCTATTTTCCATGAAAGCCTGCTTCATGCTGTGGTCAAATGACCTGTTTCGGGCGTTTGCCCATCATTAGGCATGTCTTGATAAAACAGTGTGATAACAGAGGCTTGCAAACAGCAAGCAAAATCATTTCATACAACTGATTTGTATATAAAACTGATTTTGCTCTGTGTAAGTCTATGTTATAACATTGTTTAATGTTGTGTTTGTTGTGATATGCCTAATGATAGGCGAATGCCCAAAACCGGTCGCTGATCAGTGATCACAAAATGAACCAGGCTACCACGGAAAGTATCTCTGATGCTTTTCAGCTCTCCAGACCCAACGGCAACAATTCTATTCTATTTCTTTCTTATCTAGATCTTTCAGTCTGTTAAAACATAACTTCGCAATTCATTCTTCATTCCTATTATCTACTAATCTGACCGAGTAAGACAAAATTCTCTTGAACACAACATTTGAAGGAAACGCGTCCAGTTTCTAACCGTAAAATATAGTTTGTGGTATTTCATGCCCTACAAAATAATTGCTTAAAAAAATTAACTTGAGCTCATTCTATTATATTTAGGTATCTTGAAAGCACAAATGTCTTGGACCATAAAGTAATGTTACTGAAACAATAGCATCGAAGAGTTTAATTTTTGGTTACCATTGCTGAAATTTATATACTTTTAATTAGAAAATTAATTATTTTACCTAATTGAGGAACCAACTTGGAAGTTCAGCAGCAAGTTTATATTTTGAGCACGCACTAAGTGTTAAATCCAATAATTATGCATATCAAATTTTACACGTTTGTTTTGCCAAAAAGATATTCCGAAACATTTTACATTGGTTAGATCGACATCATTTAAATTTTTATAAAACCAAAAGTTTTTTATCATTTTATTTAGAATTTTACTACGTGTAACAACTAAAACTGATCAATGTACATATAAAAGAGCAGTGATTGGTTTGAATAAGTTATCCACTGATAACTAACATCAGATGCCCAGGTTATAAAAGTTAAGGTTATTAATGCAAAGGTTACTGCAGTGGTTGGTTACCTTTGTGCTACTAAACTGCAAGAACGTGTCTATGTATTCATAATTAGTGTAACAAATTTAATGAAATCCTCGGACTTTTGTTTGTATACCTGAGCGGTCTTATGTGGAGTGCTGTATGTCAGAACCAAAAAAGTTTGTGCAAATTTAAATATAAACTGACTGATAGATCTCCCCCTCCCCTAATATCCTTTTAAAATAATTTTTTTCAGAATATGTTTTAAATAAAAGTGATAAGTTTCTATCTGTGCAGTAAAGATTCCATGTTTAAAGAAAATTCTTGTAATAGTTTTCGAGAAAATTTCAAAAAATTCGAAAACTTATTCTGTAAAATCGCACTTCCGGTTGTCGGATTTTGTCCGAAATTTTCGAGTCTTGGTACTTCCTAAACGGAATACAAACTTTTCATTTTTGTGATATTCTGTTTAAACACACACACATACACACACTAAGAGAAGAGAAAGTAAAAAAAAAAAACTTGTTAAAATCAATGTGAATAACATATATTGCTTTAGAAGTTTTTTAATGTTTTTCCTTTGGTTAACGTGGTTTATGTCGTAGCATCTTTATTTCCAGAAAACAAATATGTATTCAATTATCTATTTTGAATCAATAATATTTAAACTATATCATAATAATTCTATAAATAAAATTAAAAAAAATAAATTAGAAGTAATCTAACAAATCTGTTCATCTCTTTTCTGTTTAGTAAGCAAAATACAAAACGTGATGTAGCGATATTATATTATTAGTTCCTTCAAGAAGTCTTTAACCTTTCAACATCTCTGCTCTTTCTCAGTTGTATCCTTTCATTGGAACAAATGAAAAATAATTCATATATCTAAAGGGATAGCTATTTTTACTACCTCTTACACCTAGTATTGTAATCGTGTCTAATTTTCGATATTGAGTTTTCACCGGAAATACACGTTTTGAGGTCCACTGAGTCCAAAAAAGTGGTTCTTAGCAAATGTTCTGTGTATGTGTGTGTGAATAACAGCTCAAAAACGAAAAATCGCAGAAATTTCATACTTAATATTCCGTTTAGGTATCACCATGGGATCTGACAATAAGTTATCTGTCAAAATTTCTCAACCGGAAGTACTATCCCACTTTACTGAATTTTTTTTTTTTACTTTTTTCGATTTTCTCAAAAATGGCTCCAACGATTTTCTTTAAATTTCCAATGTCAACTACACATACTAAGAGCTACAATTTTTATTTATAAAGATTCTCTGGAAAAATTCATTTAAGAGCATTTTTGGGAGAAGGGTGCGATTAGGTTTTCCTCTAAAGTACTATTTCAGTTTATTACACAATTCTATCATCTAAATAATATTAATTACCAAATTAAATATGTTATGAAATTCCGAGTTTGAAGAAAATCCGATGACCGGAAGTGCGTTTTTAATAGTAATAGAATTTTTTTCAGTTTTCTGCAATTTTCTTAAAAACGGCTCCAATGGATTTTCTTTAAACTAATTGTGTGAATTACACATATAAAGAGCTACAACTTTCCAGGTAAACTCATTTAAAGAGGGCTTTTGAGGTAGGTTTATGCTTTTCTTCTAAAATGCTATCTTAGTTGATTATACAATTCTACCATCTAAATAAAATAAATTAGAAATAAATAGATTGCCAAAATTCCGAATTTCAAGAAAATTAGTAAACCGGAAGTCTGTTTTTACTGATCAATTTTTTTTCATAAAAACACCGACGAATTTCATTAAATTTGGTATACTAACTATATTAATTTGTCAATTAAAAATTTGTAAACTGCAGTAAGAGAAAAGTTGTGTGAGTGTTTCATACCAGATTTTTACGTTACACTTGTGTGTGGAGTGCGTGCGTATGAACAAAATATTTCAAAAACGAAAAGTCGCCGGAAGTTCAAACTTGGTATTCTGTTTTGGTAATATCATCGCTTCTGATCCGAAGATTTCCGCCAAAAGCCATTACCCGGAAGTGTGATTTTATTTGAATGTTTTTTTTTTCAGTTTTCTCTATTTTTCAAAACCAGCTCCAAGGATTTTTTTTCAAACTTCATGTGCTATCTATATCCATTAATATCTACCAATTTGATTTGTAACATTTTCCCCGGGAAATTTCTGGAGGAACAGTACCGTCAAGCTTTCCTCTAGTGTACCACTTTTTTAGTATAATGTATGGTTCTATCACCTACATAATATTAATATACTTTAAAAGCATTGCTAGAATTCCAAATTTGAAGAAAATCGGTTAACCGAAAGTTTAGAAAAAACTGGAATGAGTTATGGTCCTCATTACCGAATAAAAAGTGTAAATAAAATTCTAACCCTCCGGATAAATAGTTTTTATATAAAAACTGCATAAACTACGATAGCGAACGGCATATGAACGCTCTTCGGAATTTATCACCACTAGAGGAGATAAGCAGGCGGATATATTGAGCCCCTGTTATTCATCCTGCTAATGGACGATGTAATGAAAGCATGCAGGACACGAACTTACAGGCAATAAACTTCAGTTATATCGCGTTTGCCGACGACATTATGTTGATGGCAACTAGCAGTGAAAAACCTCCAAGCCATATGTGGGTGCAGGAGTGCGAAAAAAGAAATATGTTTGTCAGTCACCAGTAAACCAAATGCATGGTAATTTCCCAGAGCAGATGATATCCAGTTAGACATCAGTGTCAAAGGGAAGCATCTTTTGCAAGTATCCTCCTTTAAAGATCTCAGAGTGAAGATTCATTCAAACGGTAGATTAATCGATGAGTTGAATGAGAGAATTGCGTCCGGAGGGAAGATTATTCCACGTTTTGAACAGGGGTTTCCTGAGCAAAAAAAGAGATCTCCATTATCTTTAAAAATACTTACGTACCCTCTATTATCCTATGGTTGTGAATCTTGCGCTCTAAAGGAGAGCGATAGAAGCCGGCTGCAAGAAATGAGATTCTTGTGGAAAATAGAAGGCAAAAACCAGGAGAGACCGCATTAGGAACAGCACCATTACAGCAAATTTAAAGGTTGAACCTCTAGGGCAAATAATTGAAAAAATGCAACTACGATGGTTCGGTCATGTTAACCGAATGGCAGAGAATAGAATACCCTGGAAGGCATATGATTATCGGGAAGAAGACCTAGAGGAAAGAAAACAAAAACGTGGGAAGAAAACGTAAAGAGCATAGTTGAGAAAAAAGTCCTTACGTGGAAGACAGCCATGAAAATGTCAAGAAATACAGAAGATTGGCGTACTTTTTGCAGCTCCTCTACACTCACGGGTAGAAGAGTACGCTGATTAAGTAAGTAAGTAAGTAAGTTAGAAAAAACTACTTTAACATTTTTCTTTAAACTTGGGATGCTAACTACGCAGATCTAAACATACCACTTTGGTAAATCATTTCTCCAAAAACATTTCTTTGAATGTTTACTGTGGGATCTACACCAGTAACTAGGTATCTGAAGGGTGCATAAACATAAATTAAAGAAAATTTACCCATTTTGTAATTGAAATTAATTGTAGTACGAGAAATTCGTGTTAGTGTTTCATACCAGATTTTTTTTTTTTTAAATTATGGAACAAATATATTGAAAATATTTGAAATATTGAGAATGGTATAACGCAAAATACCAAGACATAGTAGTAAAAGATCAATAATGAAATATTAAAACAATTGGTAAATCGAATCAGCCGTACCGATATCCTTATCATTATTACTAATACTTGTTTTTTTGTGCACTATAATATTTCACTTCCTAGTATACGTATCTGCCATGTATTGCATATCTACGATCAAAGTGAATATTGATTAGTCTTGTAAAAGGGTCGATTACCTCGTTACTAAGTATTATTATTACAAATAGGCCAGATTGTGTCCAAAGATGTTCCTCATACACTTATTATTATTTAATTATTATTAAAATGAATTTTTACTTTCTCCTAGTAAGAGGAAGTATTGTAATCGTATCAAATTTTCGATATGGAGTTTTCACCGGAAATATCCGTTCTGAGGTTCCCTGAGCCCAAAAAAATGGTTTTTATCAAATGGTTTGTGTTTGTGGTGTGTGTATATGTGTACGAGTATATGTATATGTGTACGAGTATATGTATATGTGTATGAGTATATGAACAGCATAGCTCAAAAACGAAAAACCGTAGAAAGTTGAAACTGATATTCCGTTTGTATCACCATGGGAGATGACAGTACGTTATCTGTCAAAATTTCTCAACCGAAAGTACCACTTTACTAGTTTTTTTTTTTTTACGTTTTTGCGATGTTCTCAAAAATGGCTCCGACACGATTTTCTTAAACTTGTATATCAACTAATATACAAGAGAACTACAACTTTATTTGAAACATTCTCCGGGAAAATCATTTAAGGGCACTTTTGGGGGAGGGGGTGGGTTATTTTTCTCTAAAGTGCTATCATAGTTGATTATACAATTCTATCATCCAAACAAATTAATTAGAAATAAATAGATGCCAAAATTCCAAGTTTCAAGAAAATTAGTAAACCGGAAGTGCGCTTTTACTGGCCAAATTTTTCAGTTTTCGACGAATTTGATTAAATTTGGTACACAAACTATAAAATTTGTCAATTATAATTTTGAGAATTGGAGTAAGAGAAAGTTGTGTGAGTGTTTCACACCAGATTTTTTAACTTGTTTAATTAACAACGGCCAAACATAAATATTGTTTATACTGAAATAATATTTTACATGTACATAAAAGATGGAAATGAATAATAAAACAAATTTATAAATACTTATTTATAGTATTTTATTGTTACATTTATTATAATTAACTACAAACAACCCTTCAAATATTTCATTGTAATAGCGTTGCAAAAACTTTAAATTTACAAACCAAAATATTTGGTTGAAACCTCCTTTCATTGAATTTACTTTTAGGTTATTTGTAACCCAGTAAAACAGTAGGAAGCAAAATAAGGACATTTTACTAATTAAACAATATACTGTAATTATAATAAAATCACTTGCTAGATTATTAAACTTCAATGCCACCTACGCATCCTATCACTTATAGCAGCGTTATTATTAAAAACATATAAATTAAGCAATTGAGTTGTAATATTATTTTGTCATATTTGGTAATGCGAGTTGGAGATTATAAACCCACATAATATATTAATTAATTGTGTGTATGTTAAGTATGTGTTTGTTTTTGTTAGATATAAGTAAACAAATATCATAGAAAACGAACAATCGTAGATAGACCAAACTTGATTTTTGAATTAGATACTAACCATCGGTTCCGATGATTTTTGTCGAAATCGTCTATCAAAACTACGATTTTTTTAAAAACTTTTTTTGAGCTTACTCGAAATCGTCTCTTAAGGTTAAGGTTTTTCTTTAAACTTTATTTACGTATTACACATTAAAAAAATCTGGTGTGAAACACTCACACAACTTTCTCTTACTCCTGTTCCCAAAGTTATAATTGACAAATGTTATAGTTTGTGTACAAACTTTAACGAAATTTGTCGAAAATTGAAAAAACTGTTTAGTAAAAGCACACTTCCGGTGTAATATTTTCCCTTAAAACTAGGAATTTTGGCCATCTATTTATTTCTAGTTAATTTTGTTTGGAAGATAGAATTGTACAATCATCACAGACACACAAATGATAGCAATTTAGAGTGAAGCTGTAACCTCACCCCTCCCCTAAAAGTGCCCTTAAATTAATTTTCCCAGAGAAATGTTTTAAATAAAAGATGTAGATATTTGTATGTTTAGTTTATATATGCAGTTTCAAGAAAATCGTTGGAGTGATTTTTTTGAGAGAATCACGAAAAAGTGAAGAAATCATTTAGTAAAGTGTTAAAATACACGCACTTCCGGTTACCCGATTTTTTCAAACTCGGAATTTCAACAACATGTTTAATTCTAATTAACATTATTAAGAAGGCACAATCGTCTAATAAAATGAAATAGCACTTTAAATGAAAACTTAACCCCACCCCCTCCTCCAAAACTGTCCTTAAATGAAATTTTCCCGGAGAAATGTTTCAAATAAAAGTTGTAGCTCTTTGTATGTGTAGTTGATATAACAAAGTTTAAAGAAAATCGTCGGAGCCATTTTTGAGAAAATTGCAAAAACTTAAAAAAAAAAAACTAGTGAAGTGGTACTTCCGGTTGAGAAATTTTGACAGATAACACACTGTCAGATCCATGGTGATACCTAAACGGAATATCAGTTTCAACTTTCTACGGTTTTTCGTTTTTGAGCTGTGCTCACATTACACATACGTACCACACACACACACACACACACACACAGACCATTTGCTAAAAACCACTTTTTTGGACTCAGGGGACCTCACGGATATTTCGGTGAAAATCGATATCGAAAATTTGACACGATTACAATAGTTCTCTTACTAGGAGTAAGAGAAAGTAAAAATCTGGTGTGAAACGCTCACACAACTTTTTCATAGTGCAGTTTTCAAAATTGCATATTATAACGCACTTCCGATTAACCTATTTTCCTTAATTTGGAATTCTAGCAATGTTTCTAGTGTAAGTTATTATTATGTAGGCGTCAGAACCATACTTTGTGCATAAAAGGACATCTTGACGCTACTGTTTCCCCGGAACCCCCAAAATGTCAATTTTCCCAGGTAAATATTTCCAAATAAATGTATAGGTATTCATGTATGTAGAAAGTATTCGAATTTTCAAGAAAATCGCGATAAACTGAAGAAAAAATCCTTTTTCTGCTGTGAGAGCTGTGATGGTTTATATTTTTTCAGTGGCGGTCCTTGAAGTTGGAAGTGGGGTGCTGCATGAGTAAAACGGAACACGTTCTAAATTCAACTCAATTGAATTAAAAACCATTAACATGGATATTTTTTAAAATATTTTCTGTTATACAAAAAACATGATTTCTCAAATTACTAATATAAAAAAAAATATTTAATTAATTGAATATAAATTCCATTCTTCGAATTTTAGCTTCACCAACTTTTTGAATAAGTTTTTCATTAAAATTTGAGAAACCTTGTACTATTTGCTGAATTGGAACGACGAATGGATGTTTTTTATTTCAATTTTTTTGGGTAATGTCATTGAATAAATTTTTTTTTTTTTTAAAGATTCAACACTTAAATCTATAAAATAGATTCACATCTTGATAAACCTATAAAATATTTATTTTATTGTATACTTTTATTATATAAAAAAAAAATATTTTGCTGTTAAACATTTAATGAACATAATAAAAATATTTTTTGTTTAATATAATCTATGATATCTCACACAATTTCAATTGCACTAGTTGGGCCATATTATTAGGACAAACAGAACTTGTCGGAAATAACCGAATATGACCATTTTTTGTCACGATCTCAAACGATTTTCTCTAAATTTAGTATTTTAACTACATATTCAGAGAACTACAAATTTTATTTGAAACATTTTTCAGGGAAAATTCATTTAAGGGAGCTTTTGGGGAATGTGGGAGATTATGTTTTCCTCTAAAGTGCTATTTTAATTTATTATATAATTGTATCGTCTAAATAATATCCCGGGTTGAATCTGCCCGTAGATTTTTCTCTCCCTATGATGGACAATGTCTCTAACGACAGGACACTATCCGTAGGCCGGCGGTGCAATGAGTAGGCTCCGCGAGCCTGTGACATAAGATGACGCGCATTAAATTAAAAAAAAAATGGGGTTGCTATGTTATTGGCGCGCGCTTCTGGACTACAATGTAATCACTTCTCTAGCTACCTGGGTTGGTAGGTTGTTACTTATCCCCCACCACCTCTATATTTTAGAACAAATGAGCAAAATTTAAAGACAATTTTCATTTTATATATAGGTAACTTATTAAGAGGAGTAAGAGAAATTAGTGTGTGTTTCACTCCAGATTTTTTCTTTCTCCTATTTCGTTCCAAGGAGGGCTCAGTGATAATTTAATGACACCTTAAGCGGTAACTTCATTTCGAAAATAGTACACGATCGCAATATTTCGTCTGTACTAAATAAAAGAAAGTAAAAAGAAGTTATTCTACATATGAAATGTAAAAATGATGAAATGAGAAGTATAAAAATGTTTATCGGCACTAATAATTCCACAAAAAGTTTCTCACTTTGTGTATGAATTCCCAATCCCATCATTCATATATCCTTTTTTAATAATTTAGAAACGTGAGAATTATTCACTGATTCATTGATAACTTGTTTGACAATATCGGTGAATAATAGGTAGCTGGACACACCAATGTGGGTTGGGCTAACATTATTATAATAAAAGAGATTATTTACATTAATGCAAATATGAAGCTTGTTTTTCCTACGCAGTATGATATTAAGATATATTTAATGCCCATTAACACTTTCTAGGTTAACCTAGTTTTCCATTAAATTATACATATGAAAAACAATGGATCATTATTTCATACTAAGTGAATCAATCGATAATTGGACGATAGGCATTATTTTACTTCCTTTTTTTTTTTACTAATTGAATAAGTTATTAGTAAAACTATTAGCCTTTGATTCTGTCAGCTATGTATGTGATAAAACATAAGTATAGCATAAAAACGCTATAGTACAACATGGGCCTCCATATGCTAATAATCAAGAAGGTAATATAACAGGGCTGCATGGTTTTAATATCAATTCCTATCCACGGTCACTGAGCACCTCTTTAGCAATATGTACATCTGTTTTTGCCTTGTTTCAAGTAAACACGAATATTGCATGAGTTTAAGTAAACACGAAACATTCTACCTCATCACGTTTCTCTGGCAAGAAATATACTATATTCTACAGTGCTTTTTACTACTTATCCTTAAACCAAATGAAATGTTAACCACCAACCCATTAATGGCATCGCATATCAATTCTACTTCATTAAATGTTTGGGTGAGATTTTCTAAGATTTCTTGCTTATCTTTCACAAAATTCAGTAAGTACTTACTTTTAATTTAATTCATGCAGAAGTATTGCAATGTTAATTTACATAGGTTGGCATATTATATGCAGTCATTCACACCCATTCGTACACGTCAGGTTTTCTAGGGAACGCCCCCCAGACCATAACAGAACCACCACCTTACTTTATTGTAACCTGTAAATTTTTTAAGTTTAGACTTGAATTTTTGTCCTCCAAATTAACAGTTTATTATCACTTTGAAAAATGTTAAACTTACTTTCATCTATTAAAAGAACAGTTTTCCAAAAGCCATAAGTCTTCAAACACTTGAATTTTCGCGAACTCAAGACGCTTTTTTTTTATTGATTGCACTTACGAACGGTGGCCTCCTTGCGGCTCGGCAGTTATTTCTGCAATGGTGAGGGCAATCTCTCATTTTATTAAGAAAATAAGGGACCACACAAGATGTATTGATGTTTTGAGAGAAAATTTGATAATTACCGAAAATTTAAAAGTTACTGGGACGAAGTTAGACATTTAAAAAAAAAATGGTTTTTTGTCAAGACAATGATCCTAAACATAAAGGTCGAAAACACATGAATGGCTAGTCTTTAACTGTCCGAAAATTCTCAGTACTTCTCCTCAATTATCTGACAATCCATTAGAAAATTTATTTCATTTAAAAAATAAAATCAAAAATTATAACATTAAAAGTAGAAATCGCTGTTCAAACGGAAGAGAATAAAATCTCGGATATCACAAAAAAGTTAGTGGAATCCATGTCTTAAGGATGAATATGGTAATAAAAAGTAAAGGTTTTCCCACAAAATATTACTTAAGGCTTAATTTATTGTTATTTTCTTTCAAGTACGAATATGGCTGTTGCTCGTATGAAAGAGATTTGGTTGACTTTTGTTTCTGTTAATTGATACAGATCCTTATCCGTATTAAATTTATATGAAATTGTTTTGTTAATGGTTCAAAGTTTTCACTAGAACAAAATTTTTAAAATGTTTAACTAAATTTATGTTTTTTATTTTCATCGTTTTCTTAGAAAACCTGACGTGTACGACGAATATAGATGTGAATGACTGTATGTATATTTATATTACAATTGTACGACAGAACCAGCACGGAAAATTAACAAACAAAATCTAGTGTGAAACACTCACCCAATTTTCTCTTGCAGCAGTTTACAAAAATTGTAATTGACAAATCTTATAGTTAGAATACCAAATTTAATAAAATTCGTCAATGCTTGTATTAAGAAAATCGTGAAAACTGAAAAAACTGTTCATAAAAACACGCTTCCGGTTAAGTAATTTTCTTGAAACTCGGGATTTTGGTTGATGGATATGGGCTGAAAACTTCGTGACTGATCGGTGGCAGTTCCTTAACAGAATATCAAGTTTGAACTTCCTGCGATTTTTCATTTTTGACATATTCTGTTACACATGCACACGCCATTCGCTAAAAAACATTTTTTTTTTCATATTCAGGGCACCTCAAAATATGAATTTCCGCTGAAAACTAGGAGAAGGTCAAAATTACAATCGCAATACTTCCCCTTATCAAAAGTAAGAGAAAGTAATCTGGTGTGAACATACCAATACATTTTAATTGGACAAAATGGTGTGTCTTTCTCTTACCAATACATTTTAATTGGACAAAATTTTCTTTTAAGCTGCATATAAGTGAAACGTTTTTATCTCTACAATTAACATTCCAAATTAAAAGAAAATAGCTGGAGCTGTTTCGAGAAATCCCAAAAAACATTTCTGTAAGAATGCATTTCTGAAAAGAAAATCGTTGATGCCGTTTTCAAGAAGTTTCCAAGTAATTCAAAAAACAATTCTGAATGGTAGTTACAAAAAAAAAAAGATTCCTTTTTTTTTTTAATTTCGAAAAAATAAACGATCGTAATACTTTCTCTCAATAACAGCGAGAGAAAGTAAAAATACAATTATCAATATCCATACTTGGTTGTAATTTAATTCCATTTTATTGAAGGCAGATCCCCTAAAGTAATCGTTTCTTTCCATTACCGAAAATGTCTTTTGGACTAAGAAAATTGAAGTTTATATTAAATAAGTAGTAAAAATGACGTTTTATTGTTTAAAACCTTGTATATATAATCTCGAACGCTAATAAACATTTGTTAAATTAATAATCAATTGTGAAATAATTCAGATAAAAAAAAGTATTCTTGATAAAAACAATTTTGAAGGCCATATTGAAAATGATACAGTAGTTATTCTGTTTAAAAGTTGAGGTGCTAAGCAATTATTTGTATTTATTTTAGTATTTAATAGGCCTTCGTTTATTTTGTGTCACTGCCTACAACCCTTGTCTTTGATTTTACAAGCATTTCTGGAAGCGTGAAACTGTAAGTTTCATCCATTCACATACCTAGGTTTGTGTTGGCTTGTGGAATGAAGGTTTTGCGGGGCTTCTCATTTGCTTTCGGTATGAAATTTATTTATATGAAATCACCCGTTTGAGGGAAATTAATTAATTTCGACCCATACACATAATGAGCTCTTAACAAAAATTCAAAAAACTTCTACTTTGAAGCTGTCAACAAATCACTTTAAAAGAAAACAGGGATAGTGTTTTGGCGAGGACGCATGTTCTCCTGGGGGGGGGGGGATGAGAAATCTCTACTGCAAAGATGAAATCTTTCATTTGTTCATTCGAATAGGGTTGATAAAAATCGGTATTGCGGTAGTCCGGAAAAGACTGGAATAAGAGGCAGTTAGCTAGGTTCCGAACATAGTTCTAATTGGCCATAGGAATGAGGCACTAGTTTCACACTCACTTCTTTCGAAATTGCCTAACTCAATAATCATTGATGGATGGATGGAATTTAATAAAAAATTATAAACAAAATCATTATTCATATGATTAACAAAATAAAAATCGTGTGAAATTCTCACAGGATTTTCTCTTACAATTTTCATGAAAATTACAATATTTAAAAGGCTTAGTTGAACTTGCCAAAATAAAAGGTATAGGGATTAAAGATATATAGCTAGCCTGTGTACCAACAACTCTGATCCAAAGCTTGTAGCAGCAGTTGTTAAATTTAAAAAATAATTGACATTGATTCCCCCAAAACTCCCTAAAATGTATTTTCCCGGAAAAATGTTTCAAATAAAAGAGATAGGCGTATATCTGCGTAGCTAGATTTCCAAGGTTAAAGAAAATCCCTATGGCCCTTTTCGAGAGAATTTGAAAAAACTCAGAATATATTTTGAAAGTCATGCTTCCGATTAACAGATTTGCTTCAAATTTGGAATTCTAGCTATCTTTTAAAGTATATTAATAGTATGTATATGACAGAATCATGCAAAATACTAAAGTAATATTACTTTTACCTAATCAAACAACAAGAAAAATTATAGATGTTCCCAACAACTGCATTATATAAACTATATAAGCAATTTTATATAAGCATTCTATAAAGTCGCACTAAATTTTCTTCAGATTTAGAATCCTATCAATACGTCCAATGTGTATTAATATTATGTAGGCGGCAAAATCATATATTGTACCGAAGGGGTTCTTTAGAGGTAAGCATAACGCTACTGTTCCCCAGAACCTCCAAAAAATCATTGCCGGGAAAAAGTTTTTAAAGTAATTGGTATTTACGTATATATATATTATACGACGTTTCAAGAAAATCGTTGGAGCTGTTTTCGAGAAAATTAGAAAAAAACGGACAAAAATATTCAGTAATGTCGCACTTCCGGTCGATGGATTTTGCTCGAAATAAACGGAATATCAAGTTTGAGCTACCTGCGATTATTCGTTTTTAAGATATTCTGTAAACACACACTAAACACTTGGTAAAAACATTTTATTCGCCTTCCGGGGACCCCAAAACATGTATTTTCGGGGAAAACTCGATTTCGAAAATCTGGTGCGATCGCAATACTTACTATTGTGAGTAAGAGAAAGTAAAAAGAAAACGTTTTTGCGGTCTCCCACATTTCACGGATCCAGGGGTTCGCACTCATAGACTGCAGTTCGTAACTATTGATGACGATATTTGATTTTTGCAAGAAATATTGAAAATTTTTTTTTTTGGAACATTAATGAGGCCAAATTTATTATGTTTTAGCGTTGTTACTAAAAAAAAAACAAAAATCTAACCTAATTTTTCAAATTCTAAGTAATAAAAAAATAAACAAGAAGTTAATTGACTATTTATCAATTAAGTAACCTACAAATCTGTTAAGTACAATAATGAGTTCTATTTTTAGAAATGTGGTGCTGGCAGTTTTATTAATGAATGAAAATGTCTCAGATTTATTAATGTTACAATATTGCTATAGAGAGAATATTGCTATATTTTATTTGTTTGTTTTGAATCTGACACATTGAATTAAATGATTAACGTGAGGGCAATTTTAAATTGTCCTTGGCTTGTTCCATATTAAATATTAACTTTTCTGAATATTTAGAATTAGTATCTGGAATCTTGTTCTTTGTTTACTAATTGCTCAGATCTACTAATTAGACTTATTGTTTTTGTTTTCAGTTTGTGCTACTTCAAGAATATGTTAAAATATTGAATACAAAAGGTTATGTATCTATTGGTCAGTGGATTTGGCTAATGTTATTATGGTTATCTATAACAAGAAGATATGGCACTCCTTAGAACGATATTGGCTTGCATATTGATATCGTATATTACAGACATTACTTTATCCTGGAAGTATGACAGGCGTATGTAATGTGAGATATTTTATAATAAACTATTTTCTTTTTTTACTTAGTCATTATGAAAAATGACTTAAAAGTTATTTCATAAAAGCAGTTATTAATTTCGTACTGTCATGCTCATTTATTATAATGGTAATGAAAGTTATTTGAATTTTTTTTTTTTTTTTGTGATCACTTAATTCCGTTTATGATTAATAACCTAATTTAAAAAAAAATACCTTTAGATGCCTATATTATCTATAATTATTTTTTAAAAGAACTTTATAATTAACTTTCATTAAAATGCAAAAGTTATTAACAACTCAAAAACTCATGTTAGGAATTTATACCGGATTATGAAATATGCGCTAAATTTTTTATTCTTGTTTTATACTGGGCAAGGTGATTTTATTTAATCTTTAGCTATATATCAATAAAAATAAATTAACCTGCTAAAATATATTCTATTTACATTTTCATATGATTAAAAAATATTCAAAATGTTTGTCATTTATATTTCTCTATAATTTTGTATATTTTATTGTTTACACAAAATTATTTTATCTAAATATTTATCAATTCTGCTATTTAAAAAAAAATCTGGCAGGAAAGCATGATTTTATTGACAAATTTTCTTCAAACTTACAATTTCAAACTAAATGTTTACGTCTCTTCAATTTGATATCAATTGGAGAATCTAAACTTAATAAAATGACATTTTTAAGGAAATAAGTAAACCATACACCAAAACTTCCTTAAAATGAAGTTTCTCTGAAATTACTTTCCAACAAAAGCGAAAAGTTCTCTGTATTCATAGATAGTCTTAACAAATTTTATGAAATCCGCCGGTATTGTTGTGGATAAAATCTTTAAAAAAAAACGTTCAGTTTGAATTGTTCAGTAGAAATGCAGTTCTGATCAACCGATTTTCTTCAAACTTGGAATATTGACAACATATTTTATTCTATTTAATATTATTTAAATCATACAATCATTTAATATATTGAAATACACTGAAAAATAGCACTTAAGAAGAAAACATAATTCTACCCTTGCTCCCAAATGCTTCTATAAAAATTATAGGAAATATATCAAATAATTTTGATTTTTTTACTTTTATTTATACCATTTGTTTATTTAGTGTTTATTATCTAGGAAAATAAAAATGAGGGTAAATATTAAACTAGTACATTTAAATATTTTCTTCCAATTTAATTATAATGTGTACCCGAGTTAGTTTGAGCCAGTAATTACTTAATATGTGGAAATAGTGAAATATTTTAATAAATTGCGTTGATTATTTATTGACTAATAGTTAGGTGATTTGATGATTCTTTAATTTTGTTTATGCACTGTAACTGTTTTTTTAAATTTTCATTTAAATATAACATGCCATTTTTACTTTCTCTTACTCCTAGTAAAGAGTAAGTATTGTAATCGTGTCAAATTTTCGATATCGAGTTTTCACCGGAAATATCCGTTTTGAGGTCCCCTTCCAAAAAGTGGTTTTTTTTTTTTTTTTTTTTTTTTTGAGGTCACCGAGTCCAAATACAACAGTGGTTTTGAGGACTGCAAGTACGTTATCTATAAAAATTCCTCAAACGGAAGTACCACTTTACTACTTGGATTTTTTACTTTTTTGCGATTTTCTCAAAAATGGCTCCGACGATTTTCTTTAAACGTCAAACATCAACCACACATAGAATGAGCTACAACTTTTATTTGAAACATTTCTCCGACGAAAATGCACTGAAGGGCACTTTTGGGGGGAGGGGTGGGGTTAGGTTTCCATCTAAAGTGCTACTTCAGTTTGTAAGACAATTCTGTCACCTAAATAATGTTAATTAGAATTAAATATGTTGTTGAAATCCGAGTTTGAAAAAACATCGGATAACCGGAAGTCGTTTCCTTACCACTACTAAATGATTATTCTCATTTTTCGCAATTTCTCAAAATGGCTCTGACGATTTTCTTGAAACTTCATATATAAACTAAACATGCAAGGCTCTACAACTTCTATTAAAAACATTTCTCTGGGAAAATTCATTTAAGGGCACTTTTAGTGGAGGGGTGGGGTTGTTTTTCTCTAAAGTGCTATCACAGTTGATTATACAATTCTTTCATCCAAACAAAATTTAGTAAACCGGAAGTGCGCTTTTTCTGAACAGTTTTTTCACTTTTCGACGATTCGTTAAATTTGGTACACAAACTATAAAATTTGTCAATTATAATTTTGAGAACAGGATTAAGAGAAAGTTGTGTGAGTGTTTCACACCAGAGTTTTTTTGCTTCAATTCAGCCTATAACAAGTTCAGTATTATTTATTTGTATCAAACTTCATTTAAGGATTGACTGATTATACAATTAAATGATATACTCGTTCATGGCTGTTTACTACGTGCTTTTTCATTATCCAAGAAGAATTTATCTCCTTAGTCAAAACTTTATTCATTGATAAATGTATAAAGAGAACGTTGTCTTCCAGAAATGTCATTGGGCTTTTTTGTTCAGCTAGCAGTTATTAAACAAATAAATAAATATAAAACTTCATAATTATTATTAAAAACAATCTATTGATTAAAGTTTTTTTTAATTTTATAAATAGAAAAGCCAATGTAATTATTTCAACAGCGGTATGCAGTAATGTATACAATGGCAAATGTTTTGGCGATAAATAATAGAAAAAAATTCAATAAATATTACTTTACTATGAATACATTTTAATTTAACAGGACCAAAAATATATGGACCTCGTTTAAGTTCAAGAATGCTTCATCCTTCGTATAGAAGAGTGCAAAGGCAAATATTATATCTACATAACGCTTTCAGATCACAAGTCAAACCACCTGCTGCTGATATGCTTGCAATGGTTAGTGAAGTTTATTATTATTTATACTTACATTTCAATTGTACCCATTATTGTGTAATTTTAGAAGCAATAATTCCTAATTTAGATACAGAAAGATCATTATTATAAAGAGTTCGTATTACCTAAGAAATTTATGTTAATTTTCTTCATTTGGGCGCTTAATCTTACTCGTCTTGCTTGTAGTTATGCTGATTGTTAAAAAAGCCAGGTTAATTCTATCTTGGTTTATATTTTTTTTATTTATTATTTGCCAAATGTAAGTTGCATTTAATGCTGATATTATGGTTAAAGATTTTGCAAAAGTGTATAAGCTCTAGAATTATTACAGTTCTAATTGACAAATCTTATTCAATGCGCTTTATTTGTGGATTTGTATGAGAATAGTTGATTCGAAACCGGAAAATTGTAGGAAGTTCAAATTCAAATCTGATTTTCTCTTTATTTATTTATTTATTTATTTTTTTTGGAGCAGGAGTTCCCGAACTATGGTCCACGACGAGACTCTCTCCAGCTCTCTCGTTACGTATTTTATTTCTTTTCAATGTGGTTTATTAATTTTTAATACATAACCATCTTCCCCCTATCTCTGTCTGTCTCATAACATATGTTTGTTTGATATTAAATTGCTTCGGCCCACTGCTGTTGTCAGAATTAGTAAAGCGGCCCTACCAATGAAAAGTTTGG
>JAAEAF010008373.1:0-32602 GCA_011037195.1 Triatoma infestans | reverse complement strand
GTGTGTGTGTGTGTGTGTGTGTGTGTGCGTGCGTGTATGTTTTACTCTCACAGCTAAACCACAAAGGTTTTTCAAGTGAGGATGCAGTGGGTACCCAGTCACGTCGGGCTAGACGGGAACAAAGATTTTTTTTTTTTCAATTTCTTTAAATTTCTTGGAAACACTTTCCTCCGTGAATTAATTTTTTGGGAACAGTAACGTTTATGTTTTCCATTATAGTATCATTTCAATTGGTTTTTACCAACCATATTATATTAATACCCCCTACATTACAAGCATTGATAGAGTTCCAAATTTGGAGAAAATCTATGAAACCAGTGTGTGTGTGTGTGTGTGTGTGTGTGTGTTTTACTCTCACAGCTAAACCACAAAGGTTTTTCAAGTGAGGATGCAATGGGTACCCAGTCACGTCGGGCTAGACGGGAACAGAGATTTTTTTTTTTCAATTTCTTTAAATTTCTTGGAAACACTTTCCTCCGTAAATTATTTTTTTGGGAACAGTAACGTTTATGTTTTCCATTAAAGTATCATTTCAATATAATATATGGTTTTTACCAACCATATTATATTAATACCCCCTACATTACAAGCATTGATAGAGTTCCAAATTTGGAGAAAATCTATGAAACCAGAGATGCGATTTTACAGAATTGATTTTTTTTTTTTTTTTGAGCTTTTGGATTTTTTTTTCGAAAACGGTTACAATGATTTTCTTTAAACTTGGAATGCTTGCTGCATAGAGAGAGAAATATTCAAATTCTATTAACCAGAAGTACGACTTTATTGGAAGGCTTTAGAAATTGGTTCTATATATATATATATATATAATTATGCTGTGTGTGTGTGTGTGTGTGTGTGTGTGTGGTGTGTGTGTATGTTTTACTCTCACAGTAAACCACAAAGGTTTTTCAAGTAAGGAGATGCAGTGGGTACCCCCAGTCACGTCGGGCTAGACGGGAACAAAGAAGGCAGATATGCTAGCTGAAAAAGGGGTGCGAATGAGGAGCAATGCTCAGTTGAAAGTACCCTTAAGTCAGATAAAAGGCGAATCGAGTAGGCGATTAAGCAAAGCAGCGTCGAGCGATATAGGGCCCTTGCAGAAGGTAAGATGCAGAAACAGCCTTTGCCTCACGATTTAGGAGTTGCAGGAGTTTCGTCTGGTGACCGGCCACGACTATCTGCAAGCTCACTTATATAGGATTGGCGTGGTTGAGAGTGACTGACAAGTGCCTACTATGTGCCAGGATGGGAAAATTGATGTAGAATACCTGGAAGTTTGCCTAGCCTTAAAGGATGTCCGCGACTCCGCCTACCAGTGTGATTCGCCAATGCAGCAGCGTGCGCGAATATATTAGGCTGCTCGACACCGTATGGCAACGCTACCACCGGTGGGCAGTGGATAAAAAAAAAAAAAAATAAATAAATAAATGTTTTTTGGTCAGTCTAAAACAAACGACTTTAGCGTTATGCACTTTTTTCTAAAGTAGCATTTCAATAAATTATACCATTTGTTCGTCTACATAATGTTATGAATTTAATATTGCCATAACTCCCGCGGCGGGAATCTGTTATACTTACGAGGCTCAGGATTGGAAATACACGGATAACACATGGGCATTTGCTAGTAGGTGAAAGGCGATCTAGATGCCCTCTTTGTGTTGGGAGAGACTAACTGTGGCACATGTACTGGAAGGGTGTCAGCTCTGCGGATACATAGACAACGAGCACGCCTGCCACATGATTTGCGCGCGATCTTGAAAGAGGGTTCTTCATACACTAAAGGGTTATTTGCCTTTTTAATTAATATAAATCTATTCAATAAGATTTAAGTAAGGTTAGGTAAGGTTTTTATTTATTTGGGGAGTGGAATATCAAGTACCTCCCCATAGAATGAATGGATATAAGGTGAATGTATTTATTAGTGTGAATGTATTTATTAGCGTGAGTGTATCTAATAGCGTGGGTGTATTTATTAGCGTAAGTGTATTTATTAACTATTCATTAGCATGAAAGTACTTATTGGCTTGGGTGTTGGAGTGAATGTTTTTAAGTTAGAATTTTATCTGGGGGGGTGCAAGGAATTTTTTATAGAAGTACTTCACCCCCAATTCTAGTCTATTTAGTTGTATCTTACTAGTTTATTTAGTTCATTAGAGGGTGCTAGAACCTTTAAAAGAGTACTCCACCCACATCAGAAGCAAATAACCCTTTTAATATAACTTTTAGTAATGATGATGTGGAAAATATCGTTTGCAGGGCAATTTCATATCATGTTAATACGCGATAGTTGAAATAGGTAAAATTGAAGCAAAACAAAGTGAGGCAGGGGGTGGCTAATCCTACCTTTCTGGTATCCCCCCCTCAGGTGAGAAAGGAAGAGGATGGCGTCACGCGTCGTTGTCAGCTCTCCTTGCCCCCCGTCGACTGGCTTCGATGGCTAAAGTGAGAAGGAGACGGCAGTCATGCTACAGTATCCCCTGGTTCCATGCTACTTCTAATGGAACCTGCGATGGATATCGTGGGGAGAAAGAAAGTGCCATCCCATCTCGAGTGGTCCTAAATAACTACTTCGGCGCTAATGACCTAAGTTGTCGATGCGCAAAAAAAAAAAAAAATTGCCAAAATTGTGAATTTAAAGAAAAACAATTATATTTCAATGGCACATACGTATGTGTCTATACAATATTTTGTGCTATATAATGTGAAACGTCTGTTACTAGGTTATACTAGTATAAAGAAATTAATTGAATTAAAGTTATAAAGGTTGCAGTAATAAGAACATCGTATGAGTGTGATCTGCACAAAAATTTTTTTTTCAAACTTAGGGATCCTCAAAACATATATATATATATCTGATGAAAACTCAATTTCACGAATTTATACGATCGGAATACTTCCTTTATTTTTAAACACTTGTATGACACTTCCTTACTAAATTTCTTAATATTAACAACAGCTGTTTTAATTAATTTTAGTAGGAACTCCTTTGAAATTAGACTTTTTTTTTTGGACTTTTATAGAACTTTTAATTAAATTTTTTTCAGATTAGATTAGATTAGTAATTAGATTTTTATAGAAATTATTATAAAAGTTCATAAAATTCAATGAAAATCACTAAAACAGTAGTAAGATAGTAACAGTTCCTATGTCGGGTCTACAGGTAGTTCCCAATCAGAATATCTAGTTTTTCTTGACTTATGGAACCTTAAAAAAAAAAACTTTTACTTTAAGCTGTAAGAAAGTATGATATATTTTAATTGGAGTATATAGGTATTCTATTCCACCACCTGTGAGTAAGGGGTTATATTCAATCTATTCACATTGCTATGACTCAGTAGAAATAATACTTCATGAATGAAAATGGATGCATAGTGGGGATAATAAATGGGTGATGTCAAGAGTTGGCTTAGTAGCATAGTATCAGGTGTTGTTTTCCAACAATATCAACTGTCAAAATGGATGACGTGCTCTAGTATAATTATTTCCAATACGCAACATTCTTGGCAAATTATCCATCAGAGTACCTGATGAATCCTCTATTTCCAAAGAAATTATTAAACAAAAAAACTCTATTAACTAAATAAATGTAAAGAGATGCGGAATCATTTAAAGTTTATTTCGTTAATGTAATAATAGATAATTTCAATAACTTGAAGATAATAAAAGAATGTAATTATATGAATTTGTCATTTAAGAGTAATTGTTCTATACCGTGACACTTTGAATTAAGATTTATTTGACTGTATTCTGATACTGTCCAATTTATGATATATAATATAAAATACATGAAGATATATATATATATATTTGTGTGTGAATGGGTGCAGTTATTTTTTTTTTATCTTCCCAATAATAAAAGTACTATTTATTTCAATATGTTCTACATTACATATAGTGCATGCATTAAGTAATTCAAATAAGTAATAGAAATTATAAAGCAAATATGACAATTTTCAAACAATATGGCCAGGGCAGATAAAAGTGACACTATCACGATTCAAGTATACAATAATAATTTATAAAACCAATTAATAAAAAAAGTATAAAAGCAAAAAAAAAAAAAATATATAGGAATAATATTTACGTAACAAGAGAATCACTATCAATTGAATTAACGAAATGAAGAAAGTCCTTAAAGGTTAGATGAAGCAGCAAAAAAAAAAAAAAGGATTATCAGGAGAGCATGGATTATATCTAAGTATCATGTTCTTTATTACTTATTAACTTGGAACTCTATAGCCTTCAGATGTGGGTAACGAAGCAGTAGTAAATATTCGACAGATTTAGAGACATTTAAGAAGCAGGATATCATGGAAAATGTCTCTGATGCTTTTCCAGTTCTGCGGAAACAACCAACACAAGAACATTCGACAGATGTTCAGTATTGTTTGAGCATTTGCAAAATGTAAAGAATACATAATATTGTAACGCAGCCAGTGGTGCCATCTGGGAGAGGAAGTAGGAACCTCAAGTTCTCTTAGTGGCCGTTAAGAAACGCTGGTGACGCGCTCTAGTTATTTCTGGAAGGATTGAGAAGATTCTAGAAGATTCTCCACCGGTATAAATAGTGGGACCGTAGAGAGTTGAGAGAGTTCTCTAGTTACAAACGAAGTGTACATTTGTGGAAAGTGTATAAAAAGTGAACAAGGTAAACTTTTGTGGTTTAAACTGTGAATTAATTATTATTAAGTGTTGTTTTTTGTAATTTATTTATTTTATTTATTTGTTTATTTATTTATTTATTGCTATTATGGTACATGCCTTTTAGCAAGGAGTAGGGTACAAAACAATACATAAAAAGTGACATAAAAAGATAATACATTAGTGCTTCAATGAAAATAAAGAAACTTAAAAGTTATTAATAAAGTAAGTAACTAATAAATCATGTGGATAGAATTAAAATAATGACAGTTTTTCTTTGTTCTTGCTTCTTTTTTTTTATATAATTAAGATTACAGCTTTGATTTGAAATGTTTAACAAAAATTATTTATTCATTAAGCGCAAAAGATCTTAGCTTCACGGCGCCAACAATATAATAAAATATATTATTTAGTTTTTGATGACTATCTACTTGCAATATATTAATTAAGGGGTCACATTGTCATCTCCACTGTTTATATATTTACAAATATAATGTTTCCTTAATGGTGAGTAAACAGGGCAAATTAAAATGATGTGCTCCAGCGTCTCCAGCCCCCGCGTATTGCAGATCATACAGAATGATCAATAGAATAAGAGTGGTCTTTTATAAGATTCTAGAAGATTCTCCACCGGTATAAATAGTGGGACCGTAGAGAGTTGAGAGAGTTCTCTAGTTACAAACGAAGTGTACATTTGTGGAAAGTGTATAAAAAGTGAAGAAGTGAACTTTTGTGGTTTAAACTGTGAATTAATTATTATTAAGTGTTGTTTTTTTGTAATTTATTGTGTATAACAATAAATTGGTGTTCTCTTTATTGAAGTTTAGAGTATTTTATCTATACGAACTCACTTAAAACTAGTTGCAGTAGCTAGTTTAGAGGGAAAAACGTTACAATATATATTTTAGGTAAGGACAGGTATTTATGCGTGTCTGTGAACAAATCATCTTAAATAAGGAAATTCTTAAACTTGAAAAACTGTTAAAATCTGTCAACCTGTCAATCTGAAATCTGTTGGTTTTGTCTTTAACTGAGAAGTGTAGGCGTAATGCGTTACAAGGAATGTTACTACAGGTTGTACTTCTTAATTGACAGATATGGATGGCTACATATGGATTTGCAGCTCTACTTGAAAAGATACTATTACTTCTTCTTGGATTGTTCAAAGCTGTAGTCAACTTCTTCACACTCTATCCCAAAAATTAAAATCTATTGGTATCTCTGGAAACGTGGGACTAGAAAAACCATAACATTAAGTAAAGACTAATTATTTTTTAGTATGTGTACAGTTTTGATAGCGCAGCAGACCCACCATACGTTTCGTAAATGATTAATTTATTTTTTTTGTTTAAGGCGATTCTCTAACCTTTAGTCAAATTGCCTACATCATGGCTGCTAAGAGCCTGGTAAATAAATCAATTAGCATTTTCTAGGACGCATCACGAGGAGGCAATCTGCTCTATGTAGCTTATAAAATCTTTACGACTCTTCACACAGGAAAAAAAAATTTCTACAGCAGCCGATGGATTATCTGGCTGATTATCAATGCGCTTTTCGCAAAGACTGGATTAATGGTAGAACGTATCTTTACGATGGAAGTAGTTCTAATTAGGAAAAACATAGGACTTTGCCATTTATATACAGACTTCAAAATAGCAAAAAATCTCTCGTGAAAGGATCATCAAATGCATGCAAAATTTAGGAATCCTTTTCAAAGATGATTTTGTTTAGTTAGAAAGATCCTTAAGATGGACAGTTTCAAACGTGGGGGATACAAAATCAAATATCCCAGGAATTCTTCTTTCTGGCGTTCGTTAGTAGAAGATGGTTCCTAACGGAGTAGAAGAAAATGCGAACTTTATGAACAAAATGGAAAAAGAAAGATTCCCTCGAAAAGCATTGGAAGGGACATCCTGGTGGTATGAGATGAATCAAGAACTGAGACGGTTATAAGAAGTGGAAGCTGGCTGACTAAACAATGATGGAAAAAGAAGATTACATCCATAGATGGCTGGAACGTTCTACTAAGAAGACCAATAACCCACAAGTGCCATAGAGCCGCTGTTTAAGAGTGTGACAACTAAGTTTCTTCGTAATTAGTTCTTAAATTCGGTGCATAATATTCGATGCTATTATGCAGGTGTTATCAACTAGAAATTCAAGTGATGAAAGGCCAGATCCATTCCTGACCTGATCAGAATCAGGTTATTTTAGATCAAAGGTTGTAGAAATTGAAAGGGGACGGTTGAAAATCTACTGTTCACTTTTGTCAACAACCTACAACAAGGAAGCAATAGGATTAAGTAATAAAACTTAATTAAGCAACAATCCAAAACAAAGCTACCGTGATTATAACAAATTACAATAATACATAATAAATTACGCTAATGAAACAGTAAAAGTAATTAGCAGAATTCCAAACAGAAAAGAGACAAGCACTAACCATTATCCCCACCACCGCCTATAATAAATATAAGCCAGCACACTAAAGGTATAGGGTGTAGTTGAAATAAATGAAGTGTAATCAAACAGAGTGAAAGCTACAGTTTGGTATTCACATCCGTACAATGTCAGAAACAAATAAACAGTACTGCCCAACCGGCGGCGGCCAACCATTCCCGCCTCCCTGCCTCTCGGTCGGAATAAACTCTCTAAACAGCAATGTACTACTAAAGATAGATATGTCAAATATTCAATTGACAATGTCGGTCTACATCATTTCTATAACAAACTCTTTTTCATCAAAATAGCATTCATCTATGCGTGGGTTTTCTTTGCTATTGAATCGGAAAAAAGAAGAGGTTTGTTCAGTTATTACAAACATTCGGAAATAAAATACTTCAGTTAATAAAATATTAAATTGTAAAAAATGTACCTGTAATAAAAAAGCTATCTATTTTTAAAACCTACTATAGATATTTATCAAACAATGATTAAAGTAATGCTGGCATAACTGAACGAGAGTAAAAAAATACTCTTTACACACTAATGTATATTAAATTTTTATTCTGGATCTATATTAAATTGATTCCTTAATTTATATGAATATAAAACAATGTGAAGAGGTGCATTAATATACTGAGAATGTATTTTAATTAACGTCAAATACTCCACCGCTCACTATACCCTGTTCCGCGTGTGGTATAATCTCAAATCCGCTATATCTGGGTGTTCTTGTTTTCAAGTAATGCCGATAGATGTCGGGCTAATTAGAGTTGAATAATATTACTTTTACACACAAGTGAGAGAAAGTAGTGTAATATAGTGTAAGTAGCAATACATTTAATGCACCTTCATATATGTTAGAATCATACATTGTATTGAAGTGTATAGATGCTTTCCACCTCTGCAGTCCCAAAACCACGACAACTATAAAGCCAGTGATGCTAAATATAATTACTTTTAATTACTTATAATTGATCCTTTATGTTTCCACGGTCTTTTTCATGAAAAAAATTTAAGTTTCGGGTTGAGACCGCGACAGTCTCGGTTTCGCCCGTATTGCAATGAGTCTCTCTTCACGGTTGTTACATCTTGAAAGCCAACAAGGCAAACCTTACTAGGTTATTGCCTTATTGGTTTTCAAGATATAACGACTCTGAAGAGGCTCATTGTAAGACGGGCGAAACGTCAGTTTCTAGCAAACCACTGACGTCGATCTCAACCCGAAAATTCAAGTGTTTTTTCATATATTATAATGTATTAGTTAAAATCCTTGATATAAAAGCCAACATTTATGTAATGGGATCCGAAAGAGAGGGATCCATAGTAGAGAGAGAGAGAGAGAGAGAGAGACAGAGAGACAAAAATCTTGACAGGATCACTCTCTAACTTAGGCCAGATTGTTTAAATACAGCTACGCGGGAGTCTCGCAGCAGCGTTCACACAGCAGTCACAGCGCGTCAACAACCTTTCTTTTTCTCACCCTAAATCTCTCACTACCATTTTATAGATTTTAGTGAAAAGTCCTGACAGCTTGTGCTACTTTTCTATTATACAGTGTACAGCTTTACTTCTAGTTCATTTATCTATACCCAATTTCTCTCCTTCTCAAACCTTTTATATTTACTATAATAAACAATCTCTATTTCACAACATCACATTCAAATATTTAACAATTCACAGAAAAACTAACACACTCGCTCTGTGTCATCGCATTGTTTTTTTATCAAGACATCCTGATGATGGGCAAATGCCCGAAATCGGTCGATGACCATAAAAACAAAAGAATAAAAATTCATTACTGCGATGAAGTTAGAAAAAGACAACGGCTATTAAAGAAAATGCTAAAAAAATTATTTACTGAAAGAAATGGATTGTAATTCTATATCCTATGCGGTTTCTGGAATAATTCTTCAATATTTTATTACATATTTATTATAAAAGCTGGATTTATCTATTAGTAATAAATCATGTAATTTATGGTCTTAATTTTAGTTTTGTTGATAAGAATTTCAATGAGAGTTATGATTTGAATCATACGTTGAAATGTTTACTTCAATGCACGAGTATTAGTTTCATTCCTCTGAAACTGCAAATAAAAACAGCATTCCTCGAAAAATGTTTCAAATAAAAGTGATCGGCATTTTATGTGTGCAGATTAGTGTAAGAAGTAAAAATAAAATCATTAAAGCTATCAACATATTTTGATCGACAAATAAATAACACAAGGCAAACACTGCAATCTTAATTTTATTATTATTATTATTATTATTATTATTATTATTATTATTATTATTATTATAAAAATTAATAGAATTTTTTCTTTATATAAATTAAATGTGTTTACTTTCTCTTATTGTGTATTTTATCATTAGTACAACATTAACACACCCACACACACAGAGAGAAAATAGCGAAAATATGTATGGTATGTAAGGGGAGTAGGAGCTTGTTTAAAGAACTCAAAAGAGACTTTATTGACATATTCCATAAAGAAATAACGAGCATAAAACTAGATCAGATTAAATTGCCATGCTTTCTATCATTATTTGAGGTAGCTTTGCATGCTATTCCTAAGAACGTAAATTCTACCAAATTAGCTCAAGGAAATATTACGAAGAAAAAAGGGTCTTTTTATACGTGTATGTACTGGTATGTATAAAATATTTATTTATTTATCTTTCTTGAAACTTTTTAAGTGCATCATTATATAAATATTATATGTGATACTATAAATGGGAGATATCTGGATGGAGAAGACACATGTGGGTATCACTCCATTCTCACAAACATATTTCATTTACGTCATGATAAAAGTAGGTCGCGAGTTCAACTCCTCTACCAATCATTCTCCTTAGGGAATGGTCTTGGTGTTTTTGGGAATGAAGAAAGCTTTTCTATTAAAGGATTGGGGGAGGAATCAGCTACTGTAAATAATTGAAATTTATGGAAACAACTATAGATCTTAAACAAAAAATCTGGTATGAAACACTCACACAACTTCTCTTACACCAGTTCTCAAAATTATATTTGACTAATTTAATAGTTTGTGTGCCAAATTAAAATCAAATACGACGAAAACTGAAAAAACTGTTCGGTGAAAGCGCACTTCCGCTTAATTAATTTCATTGAAACTCTGAATTTTGTCCATCCATTTATTTCTAATTAATTCTGTTGGGATGATAGAATTGTATAATCAACTATGATAGCACTTTAGAGAAAAACATAACCCCCACACCTCCCCTAAAAGTGCCATTAAATGAATTTTCCTAGAAAAATGTTTTAAATAAAAGTTGTAGCTCTTTACATATGTAGTTGATATAGCAAGTTTAAAAAAAAATCGTTGGAGCCATGTTTGAGAAAATTGCGAAAAAGTGGAAAAAATCATTTAGTAAAGTGGTAAAGTAAACGTACTTCCGATCATCCGATTTTTATCGAACTCGGAATTTCAGCAACATATTTAATTTTAATTAACATTATTTAGATGATAGAATTGTTTATTAACCTGAAATAGCACTTTAGATAAAACTTAACCCCACCCCTGCCCCAAAAGTGCCCTTAAATGAATTTTCCCAAAAAAATGTTTCAAATAAAAGTTGTAGCTCTTTGTATGTGTAGTTGATAAACCAAGTTTAAAGAAAATCGTGGGAGCCATTTTTGAGAAAATCACAAAAAGTAAATAAACCAACAAGTAAAGTGGTACTTCCGGTTTAGGAATTTTGACAGATGACCCACTGTCACATGCCATAGCGATACCTAAACGGAATATCAAGTTTCAACTTTCTACGGTTTTTCAATTTTGAGCTATGCTGTTCACATACACACATACATACATACATACACACACACACACACACACAGACCATTTGCTAAAAACCACTTTTTTGGACTCAGGGGACTTCAAAACGGATATTTCCGGTGAAAACTCGATTTTTAAAATTTGACAGATTACAATACTTCCTCCTTACTAGGAGTAAGTGAAAGTAAAAAGGTTATTCAGATCACAATGTATCAATAAACGCTTCAATATGAAAAAATGGATTATTGATGAATTTCCCAAAGAATTTTTGTCTAGAAAAATGGGTTGAAATAGTTTATAAAAGTCGTTTGTCATTTAAAGGAGGCATAGTGACGAGTTAATTGATAAGGCGGTTAACTTCTTGCCTTTTCAGTCTGGCTTCTGTTAGGGAGGGGGGTTTCATTATGTTGTGTTAGTCGTTTATTAAGATATCAAGTAACGAACATTATCCTCTGTTGATATAGAGAGGATTTGGTATAGATGAAGAAGATAGTTGGATTATATTACTTCATATTATCTTCCGTAAATTAAAGTCTTATGATATTAACAGAATTTACAATCTTATATGCAAATACTTGAACACAAAATAGTTAACTTTCTTTATACTTTCTTAATTAAGTTCTCATTTGATAGGGGTCTATTTTATGTGTAGACGAAAAATCAGTTCAACCGGAAGTACGAATTTACAGAACAGGTTTTTTTTTTTTTGGAATTTGTACGAAACTGCTGGACAAAAAAGTATTGCATAAAATTTCAAAATGATGTAATTTGAAGTTACAGTCTATTACTGTAACTTTTTTTTTTATACAATCGTTGTAAATGAACTCTGAACCAAAGAGAAATAAGAGCTGAACCATTTTTTTTTAATGTTTTTAAGTGACTAATTCTCTGAACTCTTGAAAATACAATAATTCCAGTTTTTTACTTTCACTGTTTCTGGTAATTTCTCTCTCCTACACATTTTTGTTTAGTTTTTTATTATCAGTTCTTTTTTTTTCGTTTTTTGTTCTTAACATGCCTCTTCATGGTAATTATTAGGTAGAAATTGCAGTACGTGTGGTGGTATTACATGAGGAATGGCTAAATCAAGCAACAATTGCTCAGAGACTATGAATGAAGCAATCCACTGTCTAAAGAATTTTAGCACGCCATAGGGTGACTGGCAGCTACTTCCGACGGCAAGTTACGGGCCGCCCTAGAAGTACAACTCGGACAGAAGAGAGATTTATTCAGCTGAATGTCTTACAGAACAAGCTCGTCACTAGCAATCAATTAAGTCACTTGATCGCTGATGTCCATAATGTTGAAATCCATATTTCAAGTAGGACTGTCAGAAGAAGATTAAATGAAGCATACTTGACTTCCAGGATACTGGCCCTCTTCTCACCATAGCACATAGAGACGCCAGACTACAATATTCAGGAGAACATGTCAATTGGACAACAGAGGATTGGAGACGTGTTTTATTCACAAATGAGTCGAGATTCACCATACATTTTCCAGATGGAAGGATGAGAGTTTGGAGGCGTCAAAGTGAGAGATATGCAGAGGCTAATATTTCTCCAAGAGTGGCTTTTGGTGGAGGCGGTGTTATGATTTGGGGGAGGCATAAGTTTTGACGGACGTACAGACTTACATATCGTGGAAAATGGGACGCTAAATGCCCGAAGAAAGTACGTTGAAGAGGTTCTTCAGCGATATGTTGTGCCACTTTCTGAAAGGTCGGTGATGATTTTCTATTAATGCAGGACAATGCCAGATGTCACACTGCTCGAGTTGTCCTTCAGTAGCTACAGATGTTGGGATTCAACTTTTGGTTTCTCCGCTGAGAAGTCCAGAACTAAATCCAATAGAACACCTTTGGAACACAATTGGAAGATGGCTCAGACTTCGCCTGATTGCCCCAAGCACTCTCAGGGAGCTACATACACCAGTTATGAAGAATGGAATGAGATTATCCAAAATCTAATCACTTCAATGCCAAGGAGGCTTGCTGCAGTTATCAGAGCAAGAGTAGGTATCATTAAATAATGTTGAAAAGAAAAAAAAAAATAAATGAAGAAATGATAATAAATAAGAACCATTTTAATTTTGAATTTTACAGATTTTTTTTCTTTTTTTTGAGCTTTATTTTTTATTCTGTGTAATAAAACCAGGTTTTTCTTGAATTTTTTTGGTAGTTGTTCTTTTTTACTTTCTCTTGCTCCTAGTAAGAGGAAGTATTGTAATCGTGTCAAATTTTCGATATGAGTTTTCAACGGAAATATCCGTTTGAGGTCCCCTGAGTCAAAAAAAATGGTTTTTAGCAAATAGTCTGTGTTTGTGTATGTATGTGAACAGCATAGCTCAAAAATGAAAAACCGTAGAAAGTTGAAACTTGATATTCCGTTTAGGTATCACTATGGGAACTGACAGTACGTTATCTGTCAAAATTCCTCAACCGGAAGTACCACTTTACTAGTTGTTTTTTTTATGTTTTTCCGATTTTCTCAAAAATGTCTGCGACGATTTTCTTTAAACATGGTATATGTAATACACGTACAAAGAGCTACAACTTTTATTTGAAACATTTCTCCAGGAAAATTCATTTAAGGGCACTTCCGGGGGAGCGGTGGGATTAAGTTTTCATCTAAAGGGCTATTTCAGTTTATTAGACAATTCTGTCGATTAATAATGTTAATTAGAATTAAATATGTTGTTGAAATTCCAAGTTTGAAAAAAATCGGATAACCGGAAGTGCGTAAGTTTTAACACTTTACTAAATGATTTTTTTTTCACTTTTTCGCGATTTTCTCAAAAATGGCTCCGACGATTTTTTTTTTAAACTTCGTATATAAACTAAACATGCAAAGATCTACATCTTTTAGTTAAAACATTTCTTTGGGAAAACTAATTTAAGGGCCTATTTAGGGGAGGAGGGGTTACAGCTTTCTCTAAATTGTTATCATAGTTGTTTATACAATTCTATCATCTAAAACAAAATTAATTAGAAATAAATAGATGGACGAAATTCCAAGTTTAAGAAAATTAATTAACCGGAAGTGCACTTTTACTGAATTGTTTTTTTTTCAATTTTTCAATGAATTTTAATAAAATTTGGTACACAAACTATAAAATTTGTCAATTATAATGTTGAGGAATAAGAGTAAGAGAAAGTTATGTGAGTGTTTCACACCAGATTTTTTTTTTCCTTCGAGTTCAACAACATTAATGCATCAAAAAAATAAAAAAAAAATACGAAAAGACCTTTCAACTTCAAATTATAATATTTTGAAATTTTATGTAATACTTTTTGTCTAGCAGTTTACTTTGGAATGTTCACTTCACAGATATAATAAACGTATCATATTTATTTATAACATTTCCCCCGAAAAAATGGATGATTTTAGAGAGGGTTTTTTTTTCAGTTAGGTTTAAATTTTAATTGCTAAATAAGCTTTTGTTGGTTTTGAAAGCGATTAAATGTTTTTATTTTTTTTTTTTTTATCCAACGCCAACTGTTGGCAATTTAGCCATTCTGTCGCGGGCAACCCAATATAAGAGAGCCCTAGCGTAATAGGGGTCTTGTTCGGCAGCATCTTCACGCTGCTGGTGCAGAGCTTGGCACACGCGAGGTGCTCACCGTTCAGTGTGCCATCGTTACAAAGCGGGCATCCGGCATTTCGTACTACGCCAATCCTATGCAAGTGCTCGCGTAGGTAGTCATGGCGAGTCGTCAATCTAAAATTGGCAGTGAACACTCGTCGAGGTAAGTGGCTAGGGATCGGTCGATCGAGCAGGGTAGCCCAAGCTTATCCTTCTGCCTGATGTTTGTGTAGATCCCTTAGCATCTCATTCATGGTGCTGTTTACCAGGGAGCATATATTCCTGTACGGCACAAGTCCCACAGGCTGGTCCATTAGGCAACCTTCTTTTGCCAACTGATCCGCCTTTTCGTTGCCTTCGATTCCACAGTGGCTAGGAACCCACTGGTAGGTTATCACCCACCCTTGACCCAGCAGCTCCCCGATGTCTTGTTTTGTATTTTCTTCAAGCGAATTATCACTGTGGCCGAGATTTATTAGGGCGACGATAGTAGATTGAGAATCATCTAGGATGACCGCATGTTTCCTAGCTTGATATTTCTTCAGGTGCTCAGTTGCTTTTGCAACAGCAAGCACCTCAGCGTCATAATTGCTTGCATTGGCTCCTGCAGGGTAAGATCCCTGGAACTCACTGGAGTAAACGCCAGACCCAGCTACTCTTTGCCGTGGTTCTGCAGATCCATCAGTGTATACCCTTAACCATTTTTCTTCGGGATATTTCTCTGTAATAGTAGCCAACGCTAAAGTCTTCAGTTCAACGTCTAACGCTACAGTTTTACTTGTTTGTAAACCGATGGACAATGAAAAATTTGGACCCCGAAGCGGCAGCATCCTATGGGTCACTAAAGAAAGTCCTGAGGCCTATCCCAGGGGATATTGTACCTTAAGGCCAAATCTCTGGCTTCAGCCAACATGGTTCTTTGAGTTTTCAATCTCTCCTGCGCCAAAGTGTGGGCTTTCCAGTGTTTCACGGGTAGTCTCCGTAACTTCTCAGTCATTTTTAGAGCGGATTTTGTTCTTCTCAGTCCCAGAGGCTCTACTGCGGTCTGAATCTCCATCGCTGCAATTGGAGTTGATTTGGGGGCGCCAGTTATAAATCTTAGGGCTCTATTTTGCATTTTATCAAGCACCTCAGTAGTTGCGACCGGCGCAGTTATCAGTAATTCTTTTCCATATTCCAACACCGGTCTAACATACGCCTTGTAGGTGCTGATCAGGGTTTCTAAGTTAGCTCCCCATTTTATTCCGGTTAACCTTTTAAGAAGCGACAAGCGTCTTTCTCCCTTTCCTGCCATCTCATCTGCATGCTTTTTCCAACTCAATCTTTTATCTAAGTAGATATCTAGATACTTTGCAAACTCTTCTTGAGCCAAAATCTGGCCATTATATTTCAACTCCAAATCGTTTATGCGATTAAATGTGTAATCATTGGAATAAGAGAAAATAGCGTGAGTGTTTCATACCATTTTTTTTTTATTATTATTAATTAGAAAATAGATTTCATATCCTACTTATTATTTAATGTAATTAAACATTTAATCCAAATTATAATTAAGAAGATTATCCAATTAGAGCTATGTGAATTGCAGTTAGTTTTTCGCCCTAGATTTGCTTTCAATTAGTGTCTTGAAAAAAGTTTCAATTTAAAGATCTCTCTTCACTAATTATTGAAAATACTTTTTTCGCAAGAAAATTGATTTTATAAATGCACAGAATTTAGAATAGGGCACAACTAATGAACAGATGAATTTAAAAAAAAAAGTGTATAAAAGAATACAAATTAATTAAATAATATAACAGATTAACAAACAATGGCACACGCGTGGTATTGTTGAGAAAATAATAAAATAATATAAAATTAAAAAAACTTCGACCTTGCATGTCATTATTTCAAATGAAATGAAAACAAAAGTAAAATCAAATTAGGAAATTATCTACAATTTAGTTATCCAAGGTCAGGATGATAGTGGTTTAAAAAAAAAATAAAAACTGAAACGGCCAATAACATTATTTAACATTCGTGTTAATTAATAAATATATTTTTCAATTTTCTCCTCTGTCTACGTATTTTCTTATTATTTAAATTAAACAAATTTTATTAAATAATTATAAAAGGCAAGATGATTCACTTTTGAATATAATTAGACGTCACTGGTTTTTTAAAATCATCTTCTGTAAACAATAAACGGTCACGCCCCACTTTCATTCTCATATTTTTTTGGCCCCTTCCATTGCCGTCATCATACACCTCCTTAAAAATTCTTTGCATATTTTGTGGCAAAAATAATATTTAAATTATTCTCACTATTAGTAATTAATTATATTGATTGAAAAATATTCAATTTCTGCATTTCTCAACTACTAAATAATTAACAAATTTTCCTTATACTCGAAATTTTACAATTTTATTACTCGAAATTGCCCTTAAATTTGGGATAGTCGAATCGTAGAGATTTGAATGGCTAATGTTACAAATCTTCACTAGAATCACTAAAAAATCTGGTGTGAAACACTCACACAACTTTCTCTTACTCCAGTTCTCAAAATAATTGACAAATTTTATAGTTTGTGTACCAAATTTAATGAAATTCGTCGAAAACTGAAAAAACTGTTCTGTAAAAGCGCACTTCCGGTTTACTAATTTTCTTGAAACGCGTAATTTCAGCCATCTATTTATTTCTAACTAATTATGTTTTTTGGAGCCATTTTTGTGAAAATTTTGAAAAAGTGAATAATCATTTAGTAAAGTGGTAAAGTAAACGCACTTCCGGTAATCCGATTTTTTTCAAACTCAGAATTTCAACAACATATTTAATTCTAATTAACATTATTTAGATGATAGAATTGTCTAATAAACTGAAACAGCACTTCAGATGGAAACCTAACCCCACTCCTCCCCCAAAAGTGCCCTTCAAAGCATTTTCCCAGAGAAATGTTTCAAATAAAAGTTGTAGCTCTTTGTATGTGTAGTTGATATACCAAGTTTAAAAAAAATCGTCGGAGCCATTTTTGAGAAAATCGCAAAAAAGTAAAAAATCCAACTAGTAAAGTGGTACTTCCGGTTGAGGAATTTTTAACAGATAACGTACAGTCAGATCCCATGGTGACCTCTAAACGGAATATCAAATTTCAACTTTCTACGATTTTTCGTTTTTGAGCTATGCTGTTCACATACATACATACACACACACGGACACACGGACACACACACACACACAGACCATTTGCTAAAAACCACTTTTTTGGACTCAGGGGACCTCAAAACGGATATTTCCGGTGAAAACTCGATATCGAAAATTTGACACGATTACTAGGAGTAAGAGAAAGTAAAAAAAGTTCTTTTAAGGATAATGTTAAAAGTAAATATGGTACGTCTACAAATGTTTATTAGTAAGTATACCGAAATTTAAAAAATCTGGTACGAAAAGGACACACATGTCTTTCCCTTGAATGATGAGATAATTTTTTTTTTTTTTTTTTTTTTTTTTATTGATTAAACAACATCTGTAGGTACAATAATTGCTTCAGCGGACTTAGGCTTCTTTTGGCGTGTGTGGTGGCTTGAATGGAGAAGCTATCCAATGATGTGACACTCCTGGGCTATATTCGTCGTTCCTTTAGCAATTGGCAAAGTTACCCCTAAGCCATTTACTTTTTAGTCTTCTTTTTGTGGCAGTGTATATGTGCTTAAGCTTGAGATGAGGGAATAGTTGGGTTGGGATAGTTTTTCATTGAACTTCTTGTATTTCCTCCTCCGTGTGATTGTGTCTATCACGAATGGCACGTTAAGATCAGTGTGTAGTGTAAGGTTTGAAACACTTAATGAGATTCATTTAAAACACAATTTCAGTTAAAACAATACCTAGGTGCCCTTTTTTTTTTTACTTCCTGAGTGACCCTGGCCGATGATTTTCTTTCAAGTGCCGACCGAATCAACACTTGCCACAGTTTTGGAAGATTTTTTTTTTTTGAAAAAGCCGTGATAAGTTGTTAAAGTTCCAAATAAATGAAGCAAATACAAAATAGAAGATGACTGTGAAGAAAATGAAGTAATATGGAATTTTAGAAATGAATTTCGCTTCATCAATGCTGAGGGATAGCCGAAGGATGTTTCGACTACTTCTGACTTCCTTTGCTTTGAGCGCTGCGTTCTAATGCCTAACTCCCCGGAGTTCATTGTCTATATAGTCCCGGAGGTTCCTTTCTGATCCTGTTGTTTTGATATAAAATATACTTACTACTTATTCTCTTCCTCTTCTACCATGCAGTGTAGAGAGGATTTGCAAAAGAATCGCCATCCGTCTCTATCTTTGGCCATTGATTTAGCTTCGCCCATTGTCATGCCAGTTTCCTCGAGGCATTTCTGTAACATTATCTAGCCAGGTGGTTCTCCTTCTTCCTCTTGGTCTCTTACCAATACACTTAGCCTTAGAATGATCGATCCTTATGATCCGCTCCCAGTTGCTTCACAACCCAAATTATTTGTAATGGTAGTGTCCCTCCTTGTCTTACCTTCCACTCTGCGAAGGTATGCGCCGCTTGTATGCGGCTTTTGCAGCATTTCTTGAGGGCTCAGGATTCCGTATGTGAGGGTTGGGAGTAATATTTTGTACTAAAAATCCTTAGTTCTTTTGCTTAGATACCTGGATGTAAAACATTTCACCAGAAAATCTTTCCCCAAGTCTACTCAGCTTCTACTCTTAATAACACAGACTAAATCTGCTATAATTTCTGGTAGTCTCCACTACTCCTGCTTATCCATTTACTTCTTATGCACTCCATCAATTTTCCTCAACAGTTCCTTCTTTCAAGTTAGCAAGATACTCTATCATCTTCTGCAGTTAAAACTCAACTCTCACTGTCATACAATACTATCATTAACTAACTAGAATTATAATTCTATATATATTTAACTATAGTTAAATTAATTCATTGCTCGATACAAATTTCCAGCGGTAATTAATGATGACCTTAATTTCTGCAATAATAACACCTGTTCCTTTAACTACCACTCCTAGGTACGTTGAAACTTTCATAAAATGGGTGAATCTTGTTTGAGTTGTGAAAAATTCCTAAAGAGCTGCAACATTGACCAGAATCTCGGGGCAATATCGAATTCTCAGGTCCCGCAGATTCATCAAAGAGAAAATAGACAAAAAGCCCAAAGGATATGTATCAACAACATGGAATATCCAGGCTTCGGCAAGTAGAAGATTTATAGGACAATTAATACTGTTGTAATAATTTCCAAGTTTGAAACAAATGTGTCTAATGGAAGATGAATGAGTAATACAATCAAAGAAAGCCATGTTTGAGAGTGTTTGTGCCAGTAAAAAATCTGCAATTTCTTTCTAGTTTTCGAACCATGTACCAAACGAATACGAAGTTTCAATAGGTTTGCTCAGTTGATTTCGCACAATATACTGTAATCAAAAAGAGCGTGACAAAAATAAGCAACAATAATTTATGCAAGGTCTTCTAGACTTATCAATGTTTAAAATCGACATATCGGTAGATTTACTATAAAAATATATTTCTAATGTCCAATAAGGAGGTCATGAACATATGAGGTGTGTAAATTAAGTAATGAGACTGATTTTCTAGTGTTCGATCTGGCAACACTGGAGACGCGGCGCATGCGTGGTAGGGCAAGTAAACATCTGATACACGTCCAGTGCAAATTTGAAAATGCTAATAGAGTTGTTGCATTGTCCTTAGTGACTTTTTTTGTCAGCAAGGTTTTTTCAGGGCGTTTTAAAAATGAGTGACATCAATTACGAGCAACGTTGTGCTATCAGGCTTTGCTTCAGACTTGGGCACATTGCAACGGAAACGTTTGAAAAACTGTGCCAGGCCTATGGAGACAATGTTTTGTCGAGAGCACAGGTTTTTAGGTGGTTTAAGTCGTTTGCAGAAGGAAGGGAATCAATTGAAGACGAGCCTCGCAGCGGAAGGCCTTCATCTTCAAGAACCGACGAAAATGTTGGCAGAATCCGCGATCTCGTGCGTTCAGATCGTCGTTTGACAGTCCGAATGATCGGCGAAGAGTTGAATTTGACTCACACAACCGTTCATCAAATTTTGACTAATGAATTGGGGATGAGAAAAATTTGTGCAAAAATGGTTCCGAAAAATCTTTCACAAGAGCAAAAAAACATCAGAAAGGAAAGGAGCCTTGACTTTTTGGGAGCAATTGAAAACGATCCCAATTTTTTGGAACGTGTTATTACAGGAGACGAGTCTTGGGTGTTTGAGTATGACCCAGAAACTAAGCGTCAGAGCATGCAGTGGCACACTTCAACCTCTCCAAGGCCAAAAAAAGCAAGAATGAGCAAGTCAAAAATCAAATGCATGCTGATTTGCTTTTTTGATAGCCAAGGAATCGTTCACAAAGAATTTGTGCCTCAATGCCAAATGGTAAACCAACATTTTTACCGAGAAGTTCTTGAGAGACTTCGAAAAAGAGTCATGCGTGTGAGACCAAACATCAAAAACAAGTGGGTGTTGCATCACGACAATGCTCCGTGTCACACCGCGATTTCTATTAATGAGTATTTGGCCAGTAATAACATTCCTGTGGCTCCTCAGCCTCCTTATTCACCCGACTTGAGTCCATGTGACTTTTTTTTGTTCCCCAAATTGAAAAATCACCTCAAGGGACGTCATTTTGGAACATTGGAGAATATTCAAACAGCCGTAACCGACCAACTGAAGTCTATTCCAGTATCCGAGTTCCAGCACTGCTATGACGAATGGAAGAATCGTCTTCAGCGTTATGTGGCTTCTCAAGGTAGTTACTTTGAAGGGGACAATGTTGAATTGTAATTTTATTTGAATAAAAAAAAAGATAAAAAATCAGTCTCATTACTTAATTTACACACCTCGTATATATGTGGGATATGCCAAGAAGGTAAAGGATTATCTAGTAAACTGGGGAGCTTTACTTAAAAACCAGCCAAATATCTTGTAATAACCTAAATCTTACAGAAATAAAAATGATAATAATAAGGATTTAGCATGTGAAAGTTTAAACATGTAAATACCCTCGTTATTGCAATTTGGCCCTCCGCCAAACATTTATGCGTTTTTAAAAACCAATGAAATATATAGATTAAGAGTTTTTAAATGTTTTGCACCAAGGATCCCTTTGACAAGTTTTGAAGGTCAAGGAATACGTTCTCAGAATAGTTTTTAAGTGAATAAATTAAAATTAGAAGAAACTTCTATAGCAAAACACATTTAACAAAAGACAAAAAAAAAAAAAACAAAATATCTCTCTTAACACATTTATTAGCATTCCAAGCCTTGCTTTCTATAGTGTTAATAACATCATGTTATTGGTTAATGAACAAACACGTGAAACCAATTTTATAGGAGAAATCCTAAATAACTTTAAATGTATTGAATTTTTTTTTAATTAGATAACGAAAAATGTGGTACGATGAATATTAGTGTGAATGATTCATAAAAAAAATTTTGTTCTTAAAAAATAATCTAGAATCAGGGACATATTCCTTGGTAGCCTGCTTCATTTTGTGGTCATCGACCGATTGCGGGCGTTCGCCCATCATCAGGATGCGTTTTTCAGACAGTGTCTGAAAAACGCACCCTGAAGATGGGCGAACGCCCGAAACCGGTTGATGGCCACAAAATGAAGCAGGCTACCACGGAATATGTCTCTGATGCTTTCCAGCTGTGCGGAACCAACCACCACAACAATAATCTAGAAGGTTGAAAAAATTTCTGCAAAAAAAAATACAGAATCCTTTTCATTCATTAAGACAATCAACATCAGACATTGTCGCAATTTTTTTGGCCAAAGAGGAAAACACTGAACTTAGAAATTCTAAATAACAGCGAAGAAAACAATGTACAACCAAAAGCGCTGCCACTTTCTACAAGAAATTAAATTAATACGTTTAATTTAACAGACACTATGGTGAAAATGTCTGGCAGAATCATATAAATTATTGCATATAGTTTTTTCTCTTTTGATTAGATCTATAGGTAGAATTAATTCATTGCGTTAGGCTTAGAACTGGGCTCTAAGAAGAGTTACATGAATAAGTGCCAGGGGAGGCAATGTCCGTATAGGGGTGGCAAACTACTCTACAGGACACCTTTCCTATATATTAAATGTACATAATCAAGAGCATTCTGCAGGGGTGGCTGGGTCCATGTCAGTATAATGGATGTGATAAGGAGAGAGAGAGAACTAGAGAGAATGGACTAGTTAAGTTAGAAGTTAGCTAGCGGGAGAAATGTATCAAGAGACAGACTGGCTGAGTAATAAGAAGGTAGTAGAAGGTTGCTGACTGAGTGTATTGTTGTATAAAACTGTCGTGAACCATCTCTCTATTTATATGAATCTAACACAACAATCGTAACCAACAATTGTTTCATTTAATGCCTGCATTACTTCGCACTTCGAATCCCATTACATCCCGGATTGGCATCCCGGCAACGCATGAATGGTACGAAGGAATGTAGTTGTAAATAGATAAATATATTACTATAGGTTTAGTTCTTTTTGTAATGCGAAGAATATTGAGTAAGTATTCTATTGGAAATTAACTTCAAAAAGTATATCTATAGTATGACTGTCCATTCTTAATGTATGAATGTATTTATTTGCTTGAGAATATTTATTAGTATAACATATTTAAATATGTAAGTATTTTTATTGGTATGTATTCACTATGAATGCATAACAATAATTGTACATTAGAATGAAATGTAGAAATCTGATTTACCTTATGCTAAGATACGTGAATGGTGTAAGAAATATATCAAGTATTCACCCCCCAGTTAGTTATAGAAACAATATAGATTCGATTCCATGTATGTAGGCCAGCTGTCGATAGGTTTTTTTTGTTAGGTAACTAACAGTTTAACTCACTACAGTTTCAATAAAGGTGAAAGGCATTTACGTGCGTAGATGGTATACTAAGTTCAAAGAAAATCGGTGGAGCCATTTTCAAGAGAACCTTTTTGACACATGCGGTGGTAGTAGTACTTAAAAGAAATACCATGTGCTTCCTGCAATTTTTTTTACTTTATGAGATATTTTGTTCACACACCCACACAAACCATTCAAAAACATTTGCTTCGTACACAAGAGATCTCAAAACATGAAACAAAAAGTCGAACGAATATAGTTTCACAATTTGCAGACTCCTAAACATTAGAATTTGAAACCGATTTAAATTCTGTAATATATCTAAATCACATGTTTATTGGTAATAAGAGTATTAAAAGAACAAGTATGATTACTTAGTAGAGATTGCAATGATAGGAAACAGATATTTCAAGCTAACAGGCCTAGTATTAAGTAGAAGAGGGAGTAAAGTAAGAGGCGTGTAATTCCAAGCAAGGGAAATGAATCCCGGGTCAAAGTGAGGTAGGGTTACAACATCCAAGGATATACACAGAAGCAGCAGGTTACTATAACCATATAAAATGACAGTAATTTTCTCTTTGATCATTTAGCAAGGTGGATAGAAAGGGTTCTGCACTTTCAACACTGCCAGTAACTACAACTACCAAACAGATGGCCTACTCATCTTATTTACAACAAGGGTTCTACTTATCTGATTATTATTTCTGAATGAATTACACTCACTTAATAATTATAGACTTCCGCAATGTAAAATTAATTATGTTTAATACATATATATTATATATTTATATATACATATATATGTTCCAAGTTTCACCATAAATTACAAATTTATACATTGTATTATTTTCTTTATAACTGCTACCTAATTGCTAAATCGTGTCAAATTTTTAATATCCGAGTTTTCACCGATATTGTGAACAGCAAAGCTCAAAAAGCTCAAAAATGAAAAAATTTGGTGTGAAACTATTACACAACCCTCTTTTACTCCAGTTTTTCAAAATTGTGATTTCTGACAAATTTTATGATTAGTACACTAAATTTTCGGTGTTATTATATACAATAATTCGTCGGTGTTATTATTATACGACAAAATAGTAAAAACTGAAAAAAAAAAAAAAAAAAAAAATGTTCAGTAAAAACGTACTTTCACGTTTGACTAATTTTCTTGAAACTCGGAATTTTCGGCCATCTATTTATTTTTAAATTAATTTTGTTTAGAAGGCATAATTGTATAATCAATTATGATAGCACTTTAGAGATTTTATCAGGAAAAATGTTTCAAATAAATGCTGTAGATCTTGGTATGCGTATTTGATATTCCTAGTTTGAAGAAAATCGTTAGAGCCATTTTTTTTGAGAAAATCGTTAAAAAAGTGAAAAAAAAAAAACATTCAGTAAAGTGGTACTTCCAATTGAGGAATTTTGATACATAACCTACTGTCGGATCCCATTGTGTTACCTAATCGGAATATCAAGTTTGATCTTTACACGAGTTTGCGTCTTTGAGCTACGCTGTTCAAATACATATATACACACAGACCATTTTGTAAAAACCACTTTTCTGGATTCAGGGGATCCCAAAATGTGTATTTCCGGTGCAAACTCTATATCGAAAATTTGACAGGATTAAAATACTTCATCTCAGTGTTAGAAATTGTAAAAATCACAAAAATTTCACGTCAAAATGGGATCCGACGGGAACTTACCTGCCTAAATTCCTCAACCGAAAGTGCCACTTCATCTATTTTACTGAAATTGACTTTTTAGTTTTTCCGGATTTTCTGTAATGATTTTTCATTTAGTATTAATTATTCTACCAACATTTCCAGATTCAAGAAATCGGTTGACCGGAAGTGAAGTTAATTCAGTTTTCTATAATTTTATCCATAAAGACATCGGCTATCACTGAGCTGTTTTGTTTCCCTTCCCTGTGTTGTTTGTGGCTAACTTGATGAACCTTTGAAAGTTGAGACTTGTTAACTCGTGTAATAGTACCCATCCACAGCAAAGAGAATGCAACCATAGCAGAGAGAAGAGAGGCACTCTCTGGTTAACAGAGACTACTCTCTGACTTAGGCAGGCTAGAGTGGGAGAACCTATGTATATAAGCCAACGGGAATCTATCTGATGTAATAGCACCCATCCACAGCAAAGAGAATGCAACCACAGCAGAGAAAAGGGAGGCTCTCTCTGGTTAACAGAGACTACTCTCTGACTTAGGCAGGCTAGAATGGGAGAACCTGTGTATATAAGCCAGTGGGAATCTATCATATACAACCAACCATACAATTGTACACCAGTCATCGCATCGCTACATTATATTAGTGTCAGCATATCTCGTTCATTTAATCAAACCTAATTTCTCTCCTCAACAACTCGTCAAAGTTGATCTGACGATTATTGTTTACTTTTTGAAGTTCATCTGGTGAGTTGTATGTTAAGATCCTCAGATGATCGACATTCTTATTCAATTTATCCAATTGCTAGAGGCAGCTTCTAAGTGAGAGATTTACTGTTGAAGTAAAAGCTTTTTTGCCTATATATTATAGTAGGCACGATAGGAGAGGTTAATGCAACCATTGAGTCCAACTTTGTATGGTGAATTTGATGGTGATTGGTTCCATCACAATATTCTCGCATATGTGCGTACCTAATGGATGAAATGGATTAGCCACCACTTCAGGGGTATTGATATTCTCAGCCTAAAAACAGGATTGACATATTCACTGATATCCCTGCATTTATACAGGGCCAATATAAAGTGTTGAAGTATACAATTATTTAGTTTAGGCAAACACTAGCTCACCACTACACACACACACACACACACACTTTTACATTTTACAGATGACCACATTTTAATTACAAAATACTACAAACCTAAAAGAGTCACATTTAAATCGAAAAAATTCTACTCCCGCTTTATCTTTTCGCATACGAAAGTAAGATATGGAGGGTGAAGATACAAACAACACCAGTTTTTCCAACCAAATCAAGGTGATCAGAATCAAGAAACAATTAGCAGCACTAAGACCCAGAACTACTAATCTAGCTACAGGAAATCAGTTACAAGAAAAAATTAAAAATACTTCACGGAAGTATAAAGGGCTCACAAAACTACAAACAGAAACAAAGATCCTCTAAGACAGAGACGCATGTTTCAAAACACTTCAAAGTTCAGAACTGCAAAATCCATTAAGTAAAGACGCACTTCCCCGGTAGGTTGGATTTTGACTAAAATCTTATTGTCAGTTTGCTGAGGTGGTACCTGTACGTAATATCAAGTTTGAGTTACTGCCATATTATCGATATTTTGTTCACAGTCACACACATACAAAAAACATTGGCTAAAAAGATTTTCTCAGACTTATTGGGGGTCCTCGATTTTTTTTTTTTTCACACTATTCGGGCGGTCTCTGAGCTTTGCGCTCACACCCGCCCAGAGAAGCCATCGACTTCAGTAAGGGAAGGAGGAAAAGAACTAAAGAAAAATTCCTGCCCTCCCTCCCTCCTCCACCAACCCAAGTAGGCAGCGAGGAAACACGCTATCCAAAGGAACATGATACATCTAAACAAAACAACAGCAGAGCCCCCAGAAGTATCCAACAACAAGCGACAGATCCAAAAAGAAACAACAATAACAACAATAAACACAACACTAATAAAAGAGACAGTAATAAAATTAATAAAAACCTTAAGCATCCACACGCACACAACCACGCAATAAATACATCCACTCAAAGCCTCGCACATACCCATAACGTATATCCCACCCATATTATGCATCCCAAAACATATATCCTAACAAGAACCAGCAATTTCCCAAACAATACAACAAGGGGAAAACTCCAAAAAAAGGAATAGAATAAAATAGATAAATAAAAAAAAATAACTTACCCAAAGCAATCCTTCCAACCTGCCCTAACTCCGCCTTACAAGGCCCCACGACAATCGGCGCGCAAACGCCTCGACCGCAAACTCCCTTAAAGCCTCATAGGCCAGGCCATTCTCCAATAACAAAGGAAGATAATAGTTGCTCAAGTTGAGCTGAAAGCACACTTTGAGCCACATAGAGGCTCTCAGATGCCTCAAGACAAAAGAATGTGCACCGCGGTCTCTTCCATTCCACAACGGCAGTTCCCATTGTCCACCAAACCCATTTTGTACCACTTGCCGTTATAAAGCCGTGACCCGTTATTAACCGAGATACGGCAAAAAACTCAAATTATAAAAACTTGATACGATTAGCAGTTAGAGAAAGTAAAAATACGAATAATAAATTATTCAGCAGTCCTTTAAGGAAAATTCCACACCAGCAAATATCATTATTCAAAAAGAAAAATGACATAAAAAAAAAAAAACATAAAGAAAACAGAAACAGAAATATGGTGGCACAGTTTTTTTTTAAATCGTGACAATATTCCAAGAATGTTACAGATGTAGTAATAAATTCAGCGCAGAGCCTACTAACATAATATAAAGTATGTAATACGACACTATGCAAAATGGCGTCGTTCTCCGTTCTCTGTAAGTCCAATTTAAAAGGATTACTAAAATCCAGCTATTCAGCATCTGTAACCAAGTGTACTTACAAATCATTACTAGATCCATTTGAATGACCACAAAAATCTGTGAACTTGTCAAATTTTGTGGATTAAAACTAAATAAAAATCAATTAAATATAAATTAACTGAAAAATACGAGTATATTATTTCGGCAATTCTTGAGGTTTTTGGTCAGGTGTTAAAAAAAAAAAACAAGATGTGAAACACTCACAAGACTCTCTCTTACTCCTGTAACAGCAACCAAAGAGAAGCTCAGCAACCAAAGAGAGCAAAGAGAAGCTCAACCACTCTCTCGGACTGAAGTGGGAGAAACTGTATAAATATAGCGTCGGACAGTCCATAAAAACACAGTTGAATTCAGTTCAGTTCATACATCCAATTACTACGTGTCTAAGAAACTAGATTTTAAGCTCTAGGTCTAAGAAAAGTTTTTTAACTGAATATTATGAATTCCTTTGAGAAAATTTTGTAGATGTTTAACATGAGTTTTATTTTGTTCCATTAGTATAAACGGCCAAATACAAAATGGCGTACTTATTTTTTTTTTATGTTTTTTATTTATTTCATAAAAAAAAAAGCCTATGCCATGTGGTTGAAGTCATAACATAAATTAAATTTGTACATTAAAATAAATAATGTAAGTCAAGCAGTAAATCTTTAAAACACAACAATATAGATAAAACAGAGGTGTAAACAATATAAAAACATAAATATACAAAAAGAGGCAAAACTTCATTTAATTTCATTTAATAATGTTTTGAAATATGACAATTTCATTGAGAAGTCCAAATTATTATTAATATGTGCATTCCATTCCCGGCATATTCTTGACAGAATGTTCATGTGAATGAATAGGTTTGTGCTATGATGAGGAACTGCAAATGTACAGGAATGTCTTAAGTGGAAGGGAGATACATGGAAGGGAATATCAGCCAGAAGTTCAGAACAGTCGATTGTATTTGAAGGAATAACAGATCAATCTTCAATCTCCTTATTTCTAAGGAATCAATGTCTAATTTAAAGTGGGGGAACTTCCTCATGTAAAATTTGACAAATCGTCCTTGTATAGATTCCAGTCTATCAACGTCGCTCTTTGTATATATGGGTTCCACTCCAGTGAACCATATTCTAAAATACTTCTAACATATGACGTATAGACTGCCAAAATGCTTTACGGTCTTCAAGCTCTCTTGTTTTCCGGATCACAAATCCCAGCAATCCTGGAAGCTCTTTTGCAGGTTTCGTCAATGTGAGTTGCATATGTAAGGTTAGCACTTAGTTTGATTCCTAGGTCCCTAATGTTTGTGACGCAATCCACAGAGATTACCCTGAATGGTGTAGAAGAAATCCACATTATTCCCTTTTCATGGAATTATATTTGGATCTTGCATTTCTATCTAATTCTCTTTTGTTTTCTTTTTCAACAATGGAATGAAAATTCTGAATTTTTTAATTGCATTTTTTTATAGCTCACATTATTTTTATAGAACAGTCAGTAATATGTTAGAAATGACCTGATTTTTTCCATGTTTTTTTTTAATTAAAACATTTTTTATTGCACAATTTGATAACCTATAAAATACCTACAAAGGGAAAATTAGTAAAAAAAAATTGTAAACTGGTTTTTTAAACAAAAATAAATAATAATAATTAGCTATAAATAATTAACCAATCACCTTGTAGAAGATGTGGAAGGTATGAAATGTATGGATATATGTTAGGCCAATCAGAAATTTAGAATTATCATGATGACCACGCCCCATTTTTGTCACCTCTTGGGCATAGTATGTTGCGACAATACTCCCAAAAATGGCTCCTTAATTACCATTATAATACTTTTCTATGAATCTTGTGACAGATATTACTAACACTGGGAAGGGGGCAAGATTCTAGACAAATAAATTACGAGAACGTCGTTTTTGGAGATCACAAGAAACTGATGAAAGCTGCACATATTTTTAGAGGAAAGCATTTAAGCCGTTTTAAGAAAAAAATGCAAATAAAAAAAAAAAGGCTGGAAAACCGTTGATACCAATTTTATAGATTTTCACCAAATCTTAAAGGACCAAAGAAATATGTATTTTGCTATAAACGCTCAATTTCGAAAATTTCAATATATTCGCACAATACTTCCGCAAAAAAAAAAAATTGATGGAAATTAAAGAGCAAAAATAATTAAAAAATACCCCTGTCAAACTATTTAAGTATTCCCTATAATCGCTTAAACAATTAATGGGGTTATTTTATCATTCCCGTTACTGAGCGGTGAATAGATAATTTATTTTCCGCCAGCTATAGAGATTGATAGAAACTAGGCGACCTGCATGAATTGACAAATTAATGAGTGAAAGAGGCAGACACACACACACACACATAGTGTAACAGAGATAAAGCAGGCACATTGAGAAATCAATATGCGTGTACTGATAACAATTTCAATAGAATACTGATTAGTGATTAGTCTTGCAATACGAAATTTTTTGTAAATATACAATTTTATAATTATCAGTGGTTTAGTTATTAATTAAATAATAACTATTGCTGTGTAATATTATATTGTACTTTATTTATACTATAATATTATATAATTGCATTTCTTAACTTCTAGTTAACAATCATATTTTTATACTAGGAACTTTTATTATGGTCTCTTATCATTTTCTCTTACTGCTGTAAAAGGAAGTAATGCAATTAAATTTTTTGAAATTGACTTTTTACCGGAAGTACGTGTTTTGAGGTCCCATAAATACGAAAAAAAATGAGTTTAGCCTTATGGTCTGCGTCTCTCTCTCTCTCTCTCTAGTTTCTCAGAGAAGAAGAAAAATTATATTATTCTGGAAACAAAAATCCCCAGACTATCCTGATTAAAACTATCATCCCTCAGAAGACAATATCTCTTATTTATATATTCAGTGTCAAAGTCATTTCCCTTAAACAACCTACCTATATTCTCTATTTCAGTTTAAACCACACCACTAATATGACATACATATTAGGGGCACATCGTACCCCTGTCTTCCATAAATCCTGGTCCAAGCAGCTTCCCACTAGAATTCTTTACCAATTTCAAATTCATTAAGTTCCTTCAAGCCTTCCTTTATTCCTTACTTCCTCCACATTCGAAAATCTTCCATTTTCAGCATATAGCACACACATATATTTATATTCTAAATTATTTCATTATTATATACAATTTCTTTTTAAATTTATTTATATTCACAAAATTAGTAATTTTGTTTGGGTTCCCATTATGTGTTATATGTTTTTTATTTTATTATCATTTATTTATTAACTTCTCTTTTTTTTTTCTTCTTAAGTTTGTGTTTAGTGTATTATTATGGCCGCAAGGGGTATCTGTTGCATGCATACAAGGTTCCACAGCTCAGTACTCGATGCACTTCGTCAGAACAGTACACAATACACTTAAACTACATACACTCTAGTCTTTACCGACAAGGACAAACAAGGGTGTCCGTCCCTAGTTGTTAATTGGTCTAAGCCAAGGGAGAAAGATGGGATTGGCTCTGGGCTCGATCTTGGGCCCTGATCTATGGAATGTAGCATATGACGGTCTCTTGAGGCAGGAGATGCCGGAAGAGACCGTCCTAGTGAGGTACGCGGACGACGTGGCCGCGCTACTAGCGGCCCGAGACCTGCCAGAAGCACAGCGCAAGCTGAACAGTGTAATGCGTACTGTAAACAGGTGGATGACGGACCATGGGTTGTCACTGGCGGTGGCAAAAACAGAGGTCGTAGTCCTTACGAAGCGGCGGATTCCCGCCTCGCTGCACCTCCGTGTTGGGGAAGAGGTAGTGGAGGCGAGAGGCTCTGTCAGGTACTTAGGGGTCGAGATAGATAGGAGGCTGGGCTTTGGAGAACACGTCAGGCGGGCGGCGAGAACTGTCGCCTCCCTAGGCCGCCTGATGGCTAACGTGGGGGGCCCGCGGGCAAGTACGCGTAGGGTGTTGATGGGAGTGGCGCACTCCATCCTCCTCTATGGCGCCGAAGTGTGGGCGGATGCCTTGGGGAGGGAGGCCCACAGAAGAAGGCTTGCCCGGGTACAGCGGTTGGGCGCGCTGCGGATTGCCTCGGCCTACCGGACTGTGTCGGAGCCAGCAGTATTGGTGATAGCCGGGGTAATCCCAATCGCGTTGCTGGCGCGGGAGAAAAAAAGGATATATGAGAGGAGGGTGGAGGGCGCCGGGAGAGCCGTTGCGCGGGAAGAAAGGCGACGCACCCTTAGGATGTGGCAGGCGCTATGGGAGGGGGTCTCGAGGGGCCATTGGACGGCCCGACTCACTGGAGATGTGGAGAGGTAGGTCAGGAGGCCGCATGGGGAGGTGGACTTTTATGTCACTCAGCTCCTCAGCGGCCACAGATGCTTCGGGTCCTACCTCCACAGGATGAGGATCCGGGAATTGGGTGATTGCCTCTACGGATGCGGGGTAAGCGATGACGCCTGTCACACCTTCTTCGGGTGTGGGTGGTGGGAGAGAGATAGGGTTGCCTTGGAAGAAAGGCTGAGTCGGCTGACCCCCGACAATGTGGTCGGGGCAATGCTGACGAGCGAGGTGGCCTGGGGGCTGGTCGCAGCATTTGCCAGGGAGGTCCTCCGTCAGAAGAGGATCGACCTGGCTCGGAGCTAGGCCTATTTTTAGAACAGGAGGAG
>JAAEAF010008372.1:0-21543 GCA_011037195.1 Triatoma infestans | reverse complement strand
TATAATCAAACAAAAAAGCATACTCTTAATACTATCTAAATGTATTTAAAAAAAAATAGCAAAAAAAAAGAGAAGAAAATAATGCAGATCTTTAGATAATATTTCAGTCCAACGACAGCACTCAGTTATTTAATCATTTACTGGTGCATTTTTTTTTTTTTTAATTTTTATAATTATGTGATTTTTTGTTAACTTTTAAACAAATTAAAAACAAACAAAAAAATAATATATTTATTCAACTAAATAGATTGAACTACTATAGTTTGTTATAACACTAATACTGGGTGATAATTTTTATGTATATTTACATATAGCAATTAAAAAAAACAAACAAACAAACAAAAAATGAATAAACATTACACTGCATTTGGTTTTTTATTAATTGCAAGTAACAATATTATATATTTTAAGGATAATATGTTCATTATATTTTTTAGTGTTTCAATTAATTATAACTTTTAAGAAGGAATTGTTTATACTCAAGATTCATTGAAATTGTCCAAGGCATCGTTGAGTTTTTGCAGAAGTAAGTCATTGACATAGATGCCAACATAAATACGTATAACAAACAGTAATACCATTAACAAAAAATAAAAGTAAAAAAAAAAAATTAAAAATAAAAAAAAATACTAAAATCACTGGTTTTTTTTTCAATGAACTTCTAGTTCAAGATTTAAAGGAAAATACTAGGTTTTAAATTTAATTTCTTTTTAGCAAAAAATATTATACAGAACCAGAGTTCCATAATTTCTTTCTTTTTTTTTTTCCTGTAACTAATAATTAAAGTGTGCGTATGTGACAATAATGTCAGCGTGCTAATGTGTGAGTTGGCGGAGTTGCGTGAAGACCATATGGGGAATTTAGGGCGGAATATGGTCTTGGGCCGCCTTTGCCAGCGGGTGTAGATGGACGACTCACCGGGCGTGTAGCTTGGCAAGGATCATGACGTGAAAGGAAGTGCTCCAGCGTATCCCAGCCACCACCTACACGAACCATCATATGCCGGCCTTTCAACAACTAAAACAAAGTAATAATTATAACACCAAATAAAATAAATAAATATTAAAGTAGAAAAAATATAATCTATTTTGGATTCCATATAATGTGTGATCTGCTCTGTCATACACAATCAGGAACCGAATAAATAATTTCTGTAAAAATAAAATAAAATAAAATGCCGTTTAAAATAGAGATTAACTTGCATATACCATTTAGACTGAATTGACAAATAATCAAAAAGTTTTTCCGCAAAACATACCACAAATTAGGGGGGGGGAATCTGAAATAAATCTGCATCAGAGACATTTTCCGTGGTAGCCTGCTTCATTTTGTGGTCATCGACCGGTTTCGGGCGTTCGCCCATCTTCAGGATGCGTTATTCAGACAGTGTGACAACACAGACTTGCACAGAGCACAGAGCAGAGTTAGTTTTCACACTGTGTGTGAAAACAGTCACACACTGTGTGTGAAAAACATTCACACCGAGTGAAAACTAACTCTGCTCTGTGCAAGCTGTGTTGTACACTGTCTGAATAACGCATCCTGAAGATGGGCGAACGCCCGAAACCGGTTGATGACCACAAAATGGAAGCAGGCTACACGGAAAATGTCTCTGATGCTTTCCAGCTCTGCGGAACCAACCACCACAACAACTGAAATAAATCTGCTTAAATTATTATAGCTGTGTGCATACATGGTTATCTATGTTTTGTTTATTGACTTCAGAATGATGTACTTTCTTTTGGAGTTTCATGGAGTTAGGTCGATCTTTTGAGGCTTACTCCAGATGCCTAACGGCAGACTTTCCTGTCATTATCAGGGTTCTACAATTCATTTAGATAAATCGATGTAATAACAATTGGGATTCAATTGTGTATTTTTCACAATCTGGACAGCAGTTGCAAAGAACGTTTCATTACTATAAATGTAAGTTTCGATTGATTATCATTATGTAAAATGTAATATATAGTAGTACAAAAATAATTGTGCAAATAAAATCAACAACTCAACAATCAAAAGTACACAAACTTACAAAACTTATCAAAAATGAGTAAAAGTTTACCAACTATAATAATCATTTTTTTTTTTTTTATAATGAGAAGTTTATACGGTAATGGCCAGAGAAGTTTTTAAAAATAAAAGAATTCTTTGTTTTTCTAAGTTTCGGGTACCATTGGTGCCCTTCTTCAGAAGCTCTGCAAAATTTATTGGAAAAAAAGGGTATGTTATTGTACAGTATGGTAATGATGAAAAAGTGCAACAGATTTATCACAAATAAAAGAAAAATTTAAATTAAAGAAATATTAACACAACAGATTGAGCATATTAAAAACAAGAAATTATAACACACACGTGACATAAATTAAATGAAATGATATTATCGATAAAAGAAAATATAAAAAAAGATATACCTTTAGGGTAGGAGAGTGATGCGTACCTACCACTGAGAACGTTGAGATTGAAATGAGGAGAGAGTATTTTTAAAGTTAAAAATAAAAACTGTTAAAAGATGGAAGGGATGAGAAAAATGTGTATAGTGAGGCCTGGCAATTTCAAATTTGGAAGAACAAATTACAGGCGACTATCTTCGTTTAGCTTATAACATTATTATAAGTTGAAGTTATGTTTTTTTTTTTGTTTAAATGGTTTTCAAATCATCAAGCCTTTAAATTATAATGAGATATTTAAACGGCAATGGCCAAAAGAGTTTTTAAAGAAATAAAACTTCTTTGTTGCTCTACATACCCGGGTGAAATTGGTGCCCTTCTTCAGGAAGAGCTTCACCACTTTTCATTAAAAACTGCTCTGGCCATTGCCGTATAGACATCTCATTATAATTTTAAGACGTGACGATTTGAAAAACCATTTTTAAGTAATGTTTACTTTGTTGTACATCCCTGATACTGACAGAAATGTCTGTCGTAATATATAAGCTTTTGTAAAGAATGCTAATCTAATGACGACTAGTACTCCAAAAGTAATGAACAATTTATAAAAATATCTCTCACTTACTATTAAGCAAGTAAGATCTAATCTTAAACTCTTAAAATGTCTGAAACTTTTCCAACTTGTTCTTATCTGATATAAAAAAAAAATCGTCTGTAAAGATCAAGTATGTACCACTTTTTGAAATATTGTTTAGATTTTATCCAAGTACAACATGTTAGTTGTGCAGGATGTCCCAGATATATAGGCCATAATCAAAATAACACGGATAATGTTAGAGATATATAAATTCATTAAAACATCAGCGTTATAAAACTCATTAAACGCTTTCGAATATGACCGGAAAATATTAAAAAAAAAAAAAAAATTACTGATACGATGACAATATTAACTGCTATTCTGAAATCTACATTTCAAAACATTACTTGGGAAAAAAAACTATATATTTTTATGAAATTTTCTCCATTATTTCTATTAAAATGGTTTTAAATATTTAATTTTATTAATTAAGTAAATAAAAAGATGTACAAAAAAGGTTGTATCTTTGATCCCCAGTAATGTGTGGTGTTCAATTAAACACCGAAAATCTTTACTAAAATTATTTACAATAGGTTTAACAATTTTGAGAGGAACACTTTCATTTAAATCTCTGAAGTAATCAATTTTCAATAAGAGAAGAGGCCAACTTTATGCTGTTTTTATTTAGTATAAAAGGGCTTTCGGTTAGATCAACCATCATAAAATTAATAGCAATTTACATTTACTGGTGATGTTCTTTATCAAGAGATTTATTAAATACGAAGGAACAGGGTAAAATATTAAATCCTCTGCTTTAATCTTTATACACCTTAAATATAGTCATTTACCACCTCATCCAAAAAAAAAAAGTTTGGAGAGAGCAGTACTGTCAGTTTATTTTTGTTAATAATGTCTAGTTCAAAAAAAGTACTAACAAAAAAAATTGACAGCACTGCTCTCTCCAAACATTTTCTGACTTTCAATCATGCCATCGATTTCAATAACCCTTCCATTTTAACCACTTGCCCCCCCAACCATTCAAAACAGTCTTCTATCCAAATCCTTACAAATTCACCTTCATCCGAATTCTATCAATTTTAAAAATGAAAAAGAATCAACTTACAACAATATTTTATTCTAACCCTAAGAAAAGATAGTCGCTAGTAATTTGTTCTTCCAAATTTGAAATTGCCACGCCTCACTAAAGACATTTTTCTTATACCTCCCACCTTTTAAGAGTTTTTTAAATTAAAAAAAAAAAAAAAAAAATACTCTTCATTTCAGTGTCAACGTTCACTCCTCACCTACCTTAAAGGTACCTTCATCTGTCTTATTTTATCTTATTGTTAATATCATTTTATTTAATTTACTGTCACTTCTGTTTTATAATTTCTTCTGTTAATATGTCTTTAATTTAAATTTTTTTTTTGTTTGTTATAAATCGATGCACTTTTTACAACTACTATACTGTACAATAATGTATTTTCTCCAATAAATTTTTAGAGAGCTCCTGAAGAAGGGTACCAATGGTACCCGAAACGTAGAGCAAGAAAGAATTTTTTTTTTTTTTTAAACTTCTCTGGCCATTGCCGTACAAACATCTCATTGTAAATAGGTTTTAATTTTGGACAGTATACGGGACAAAGCAGAAAATCCTGGTGTATACATGAAGGTTTGTTACAGAATTAAATACATATATTTATTTAATTTTCTAAATTACTTACTCGAACAAAAACATTTCTTCCCGCTATATTGTATTTACCTTCACCAACCTTTTTAACTTTAAGTTTTTCACATTTATGCCCAGTACAACGGCATTGTTTTTGGGCTACTCTCGTTACATGTTTCACCTTAAACAAAAGTTTTTTTTTGTTAGTCCTACCAAATGTACTTCTAATATAAGAATAAAACTATTATTATTAATGCTATTCTAATTAATATAATTAGGATAATTATGCGATTGAATTTAGACAATGATATATCCTCAAATTTAATAAACAGTGATAGCAAATATAAATGCTTTTACCGGCTAAATTGCTTTAATGCTTAATTATCAAAACCTCCAATCCCGACTATGTAAAAGTATTAAACCTCACATTCAATTTTGACAAATTTCTTTCAATTACATAATTTTTAAATCAAATTTTAAGGGTAATGTTATATTGTGTAGTGGAACGTCTATAATATATTAAAATGACCTTGTTCAGAGGTGAGCTAAGTAAAACACAATCCCAGAACATACGTAAAATTAAAAAATAAAATATTAACCAGCATTCTATATTATTAGTACTGTGGGGCAAAAATGATCGTAAATGTATATAGATAAGCTAAATTCTTATGCAATGATCCAAGTAATTGTCTTAGGCATTATGGATGCAGATAAAATTACTGGCAATTAGAATGGATTTCTGAAGAAAGTCGACAAAGAAGTTCCTCTGGAAGAAAAGCTAAGAAATCAAAGGAAGGTGGAAGAAACAAAATAACAATTTTGAAACAATATTTACTTTTATGTCTAGATCATTTAGTTGTATGCTAGAGTCATGCTGATCTCTTTCATCTGGACTCTCTCTGGACCAATCCTCGTCTGTGGTATCACTAGGAGCACCGTCACTCGCAGCACCGCCGCTACAAGTGCCAGTCCCTCGGTCACTGGCAGCTCTGCGTAACGATTCACCCACACCGCAACCACCTTCAGCTATGTATAATCCTCTTATATCACTATTGCAACCGGTATTTTCACAGATTGTTGCAGAACTAAATATTTAAAAATAAATAAATAAATAAGGTTATCCTAAATTTATATCTATAAATAAACTAAAAGTTGAAAAATTTAATCAAAAGTATGGATCGGGGATAAGAAATCAGTAACGCTAGTAGAATCATTATGTCTCAAATACTCAATACGATCAATGGAGATATTTTCCGTGATAGCCTGCTTCAATTTTTGTGGTCATCGAACGGTTTCGGGTGTTCGTCCATCATCTTGATTAAACGGTGCGATAATACAGACTTGCACAAGGCAAATTCAGTTGATACGCCCACGCCCATCTGTTTTTTTTTTTCTATTTCTGCAAAAGTTCTTTTTGTACATAGTTTTTTCTTCTGTATGTACAATAGGTGTATAAACTGATTTTGCTCTGTGCAAATATGTGTTATTGCACTGTTTTATCAAGACATCCTGATGATGGGCGAACGCCCATAAACCGGTCGATGACCACAAAATGAAGCAGGCTATCTTATGCTTTCCAGCTGTGCGGGCCCAACGATCCGGACCAATGGGTCTTCACAAAAACCGGAACCCACGGTCTTCACAAAAACAATGTAAAATAAACAATAAGAATATGTTTTATTTAGGTGAAGTAATAATAAATTTTAAAATACAAAATTTAGTCTCCAAATAAGTGGTCAAAATAGAGTTCCCTATATTCATATAAATTAGTTTATTTGAATAATTATTAAAATAAATACCTGCTGTGTTTAATATTCCTATTTGGAGTGGGTTGAAATTGCCAATTTGCACTTTCTCTAGATTCTTCTTCAGCAATTTCTTTCTCTAAGGCGATTAAACCGGGAGGTTCGACATTATAACGTGAAGCGATACGGGCTACCTCCATCAGACATAATACAACATTCCGCGGTTGATTTTGCTGAACTGTATTTAAAAACAAAGCAGTATATATTAATATTGAATATAATATATTGAACATTACATTAAATTATTAAATTGAATAATAACTATATAATTGGGCATTACCAGGTAATAGAATGATTAGAAAACATGGATTGCTCGTAGATTACAAGTCTCAACTGTTCATAGTCTCTACTCTAATAAAAAGCACTATAAATCATTAGTTATGAAAATAGCAACTCCGAGGGACATCTATAGAGGAAGAATAAGCACGTTTTAAAAAAGCTGAATGGTTCTAAAAGAGCAGGCTGCCGAGTTTTGAGTGAGCCGACATACTGCTGGAGAAATACTAATTAATTAATTGTTATTAACATTTCTATATATACGGTAATTTTTACAAATAAATACAATTACAAACTTATACAAATTGTTGGCTCAAAAGCAGAATTCTGAAGGGAAAGTTAAAACATATCCCGGGCAATGTTCAACTGATTCAACAACGCTTTATACCTCTGGACAAAGTGGCTCTTTGGTATACGATATGGCCGTTTATCGGTGGAAATATGGACGTCCATTGAAGAAATGTACTCATTAAACTATTAGGATTATGGAAGATTCTTTTTTTTTGGGGTGAACAAAGTCTGCTCCCTTCAAGCACTAGCCTGGATTAGCTAGTGTACAGCTTACGTCAGAGCTAGGCCTAAAATGGGGCCCCTCTGATCTATTAGCTCCCGGGCCAGGTCGGCTATCTTTTGACGGAGAACCCCCCTGGCAAATGCTGCCACCAGCCTCCAGATCTCCATGCTCGCCAATATCGTACCGACCAGCGTGTCGGGACGATATTGGCCCACCCTATTTTTCACGTTAGCCCTGAGCCGACCCCACCGGTCACACGCGAACAATTGTGTGGCAGGCATCATTCCTTTCCCCCGAGCAATTGAGGCATCGTTGCGTGTTCACTTTCTCGATCCTATGGAGGTAGAACCCGAAGCAGCTGTGCCCACTGAAAAGGTGGGAGACGCAGAAACCCACGTCTCAATGTAGCCTCCTCGCCCACCACGCCTCCACCTCTCTAAATTAACCGGGTCCTCGGATCCTCCTCCTAAGATCCCTGCCATATCTGGAAGGTAAGTCGCCTCTCCTCCCAAGCGACAATCTCCCTAGAGCCTTCCCCCTCCTCTCGTGCACCGCCTTCCGCTCTCGCGCCAGAAGCGGATTATGTAAGATTAGGGATATAGACATTTGTTATCAAAGTTGTTTAGCCGATAAAAAAAAAAACACCTGAGTATGCTGGCATAATTCTGAAGGAAGAAATCATGTGTAAACATAGTGAAGATGAAGAAATGCAATAATTAAATTGTAGAAAAGAAAAGATTACCTAAGTCATTTGTCTCAAATAAGAGATTCTGATGGACTCCTAATTGCTTGCAAAATTGTATAAATTTATCCATATTATCCCGAGAGAAAAAACTTCTTCTCGACGCTTTCTCAAAAAAAGGACCTTTAATTAGTGGAACGGGCTGAAAAAAAGAAAATAATAATCAAATTTAGTTTTGGAGGTTAAACCCGCCTGAAAAAGTAGGCATTACTTTTTATTGAATAATAATAATAATAATAAATAATAATAATAATAATAATAATAATAATAATAATAATAATAATAATAATAAAATAATATGTATAGCCTTTTTTAATTCCTTACTGCTGTAAGAGAGGAAGTACTGCGGTCGTACCAAATTTTCAAAATTGGTTGTCACCAGAAATATATGCTTTGAGGTCCCCCCAGATATTTGAAAAAGTGGTTTTTAGAAAATGCTTTAGATGTTTTTGCGATCAGCATAACTTAAAGATAGAAAATTGCAGAAAGCCATTACTGCATATTGCTATCAGGGAACTTCATATTGTACCAGGGACCGCGTGACAAAAAAGTTTTTGGTCAAAATCGGTCAATTAGAAGTATTATTTTACTGAACGGTCTTTTTTTTTCACTTTTCTACGATTTTACTTAATTATAATGGCTCTACCAAGTTTCTTTGAAAATAGATACAAGGGCAAGCTTATATTTAAAGACTGCCAAACTATGCAAATGACCATATTTGCTAAACATGGACAAGACCAACAGCCAGATATAATCTGGTTGGACAAGAACATTACCATTCAATTATTGTGGCCACAACCTTTTCCTCTATGCCCGCAATTTGATCACTATCAAAGCTGAGAAGAGGCTTTACAGAGAGACCTTCTTTGCAGCGCAGGACAAGATGGTGAACACAATGGCTTATCCACGATGAAGACCCCTTTTAAAAAATAGTACATTCTCACACCGTTCAGAACTCTATGCGGCTGGAAGTTTAGGGCACTATGAGAAAGTGGTCCTTGTACTAGCCGTTGAATGAAGTGTGTCGCCCAATATTTCTGACATTGCAGGTCAACTAGGCTTAGATAATCGATGTATGGCACGTTGCATCTCATTTAGAGAAAGAAAATTAATAATATTATAATAATTACAGGTACTTTAGAGAAAAATCTTAATTTTATAAATGTTCGCTTATTTGATAAACAATTAGGTATGGATAATTTTGAAAGGGATGATTTACAAGGTAATTGTGTGAAATAAGTATGATTAGAAGGGAAGGGTTTAGCTCAGTGGTAGCGTGCTGGACTAGCAACGCGGAAGTCCCAGGTTCGAGTCTAGCTGTGCTGGCATTAGACTTTTTCTTTCTAAGAGTCTCTTACAGCTCACTGTCCGGTGATGGCCAGTGTTGTCTGCAACGAGAGAACACTGTCCGGAGGCCGGCAGTGCACTGAGAAGGCTTCGATCTTTGGGGAAGCTATATAGGCCCAAAAGAGTTTTGGATAGCATAGGGGTTGGGTCCCTCCCCTGCACTAAAACTGCAGTCTCTCTTTTAATGGAATATGATAATGAATATTTGGGAGAAATGAAAATAAACAACGCTTTATGAACATCTTTTATATATTATGAATTTTTTTTTTCAGAGACATTTTCCGTGGTAGCCTGCTTCATTTTTGTGGTCATCGACCGGTTTCGGGCGTTCGCCCATCTTCAGGATGCGTTTTTCAGACAGTGTGACAACACAGACTTGCACAGCACAAACTTAGTTTACACACTCACTCCAGAGACAAAAACAAAACCGAGTGTGTAAACTAAGTTTGCTCTGTGCAAGTCTGTGTTGTCACACTGTTTGAAAAACGCATCCTGAAGATGGGTGAACGCCCGAAATCGGTCGATGACCACAAAATGAAGCAGGCTACCACGGAAAATGTCTCTGATGCTTTCCAGCTCTGCGGAACCAACCACCACAACAATTTTTTTTTTTTATGTCTTAGTTAAAATAATTAATATATAAAAATTAACTTACTCCAGTAGCAAGACCAGTTTTTACCGCTTCTTCGGCCTTGTCATGTATAACTTTCGCTAAATGGCATAATAGGACACCATTATCTAGAACATCCAACAGGTTTGTAGCGGTGATATGATCTAAGCCTGAAATGAAGTAACAATCGAATTAATAGTTTTCATAAAGTAATTATGTGCCATTGAAGAGTGTAAAAAAAATAAGTTAATACAATTAAAACTGTACAATCAGTCCTCATGGAGAAAAATGCATCAAAATTCCTATTCATCAGTTCATTTTATACTTTTTACATATACTGATGATACGTTATTCTCATAATACGTAACTCCGTCCTTGCTTTATTGTTCCTTATAATCTCACATTGAATCATTTAATTCAATTTTTAGCCTTGGCTAAAAATGTGGAGAATTAGAATAAACAAAAGTAAATGCAAGAACATAATGTTCTCCTTAAGGGTAACTATCCTTCCACTCGTTTACCCTTATCTCTTCCCACAACCAAATATGTAAGATATCTAGGACTTTTCATTGGAAAGAATCTAGCGTAGAACTCGCATACTAGACGGAAAGACAATCATTTCACAAACTTCTCTCAACGACCACCTGACAAACAATTATAATTATCACTAAACAACAAAGAATTTATTATCTATAAATCGAAACTCATAGCAGTGAGGAAGGACATACGGAATGAAACTTTGGGGTTCCGCCAAACCATCCAATATCTACAGAATCCAAATCATTCAAATCAAAAACACTTTCTTAAAGTGGAGGGAAAGTGTTTAATCAATATTATACTTCTACTATGAAAAAGAGTTTTTGTGAACCCAAGCAAGGCGCGTTGATGCTATGGTCAAATATTTTTAGTTTTAAGAAAACAATATCTTTTCTAAAGTAAACAAACAATGCTACTTATAAAAAACTATATTTTAGAACCTTTCCTTAGTTTCAGGTTATTCAAGTTTAAATCATGAAAGACTGTCCATAAACAATCACTTAACTGCTATCTAGGGAAAAACAACGGCAACATTTTGAAGTTTCATTCTATACTGAGGTTTGTTTATTGATACTTTTAAATAATACTTTCATATTTTATTTCCTTATGATTTCTTTTTACTATAGTAAATGTAAACATAATGAATTTGTTCTGCCTTTTTTTCAAAATATTTCTTTTATTTAAATAATTATATTAAAAGCAATTTGGAACTTATATTATGTATTATATTGTAAGCAAATAAAAAAAAAAATCTGGTATGAAACACTCACACAACTTTCTCTTACTCAGTTCTCAAAATTATAATTGCCAAATTTTATAGTTGTGTACCAAATTTAACGAAATTCGTCGAAAACTGAAAGAACTGTTCAGTAAAAGCGCAATTCCGGTTTACTGATTTTCTTGAAACTCAGAATTTTCGCCATCTATTTATTTCTAATTAAGTTTGTTTGGATGATAGTATTGTATAATCAACTATGATAGCACTTTAGAGGAAGATTTAATCCTACCCCTCCCCTAAAAGTGCCCTTAAATGAATTTTCCCAGAGAAATGTTTTAAATAAATGATGTAGATCATTGCATGTTTAGTTTATATTGGAAGTTTCAAGAAAATCGTCGGAGCTATTTTTAAGAAAATCGCGAAAATGTGAAAAAAATCATTTAGTAAACTGGTAAAGGAAACGCACTTCCGTTTATCTGATTTTTTTCTAACTCGGAATTTCAACAATGTATTCATTTCTAATTAACATTATTTAGATGTCAGAATTGTCTAATAAACTGAAATAGCACTTTAGATGAAAACCTAACCCACCCCTCCACCAGAAGTGCCCTTAAATGGATTTTCCCGGAGAAATGCTATAAATAAAAGTTGTAGTTGTTAGTATGTGTAGTTGATATAGCAAGTTTAAAGAAAATCGTTGGAGCCATTTTTGAGAAAATCGCAAAAACTTAAAAAAAAACAACTAGTAAAGTGGTACTCGTGTTAACTTTCTACAGATAAGGTCCAGTCAGATCCCATGGGTGATACTAAACGGAATATCAATTTCAACTTTCTGCGGGTTTTTCATTTTAGCTATGCTGTCATACACACACACACACACACACACACACACACACACACGGACCATTTGCTAGAAACAACTTTTTTGGCACTCAGGGGACCTCAAAACGGATATTTCCGGTGAAAACTCGATATCGAAAATTGGTTTTAGAAAATTGTGTGTGTGTGTATGCATATATGTGAACAGCACAGCTCAAAAAACGAAAAATCCTATAAAGTTCAAACTTGATATTCCGTTTAGGTATCACCATGGGATCTGACAGTAGGTTATCTGTCAAAATTCTACAACCGGAAGTTACCACTTTACTGAATGTTTGTTTTTTTTTATTTTAATTTTTTTTTGCAATATTCTCAAAAATGGCGCCAATGATTTTTTTTTGAAATTTAGTATATTAATACACATACAAACAGCTACAACTTTTATTTGGAACATTTCTCTGGGAAAATTCATTTAAGGGCACTTCTGGGGGAGGGGTGGGATTACGGTTTTCCTCTAAAGTGCTATTTCAGTTTATTACATAATTCTATCATCTAAATAATATTAATTACAATTTAAAGATGTTAATGAAATTCCGCGTTTAACAGAAAAAAAAAAATCGAATGACCAGAAGTGGGGTTTTACTGAACAGTTTTTTTTAATTAATTTTTTGCGACTTTCACCATAAAATACACAGACGAATTTCATCAAATTTGATATACTAACTATAAAATTTGTCAATCACAATTTTGAAAACTGGAATAAGAGAAAGTTGTGTGAGTATATCACACTAGATTTCAACTTTTATATAATCATCATATAGAATTTTTTAACAATATTGATAAAAAAAATTAACTCTTATTTTTATCAAGTCCATAATGTTCAAACTTTTTCGCAAAATTTTATTTAAAATTAATAAATATTTAAAGTGGGGGGCTTTTTCTAACGCAAATTAATTTTTTAGTTAAAAAATCGTTTTACAAAATATTTAAAAAATAAAAAATGGTACCAAGCACAAAAATTTGATATTTCGTTTAGCCGCCTAAATAGATAAAAACTCCACCGATTTTCTGTAAATTTCGGATATTATCTACACATATAAATGTCTATCACTTTTATTTGAAACATTTTTCTAAGGAAAATTGATGTTTTGGGGGTTTTGGGAATGGAAGGGGGGAAACAGTAGCGTTAGATTTCAAAAGTTATTTTTAGTTAGTTCAATTTTATGGGCACTGTCTGTCTTTTGGTCTACAATATAATCACTTCAACAACTACGTGTCTTTGTAACATTTCAAGTTTAAATAAAACTTTCAATTTTATGATTGTGTTAAGTGCAGCAAGAAGAATGCCGTGTGAATGGGCATCAGAGCAGATTTTTTCTTTCTCTTACTCCTAATAAGAGGAAGTATTGTAATCGTGTCAATTTTTCGATATCGAGTTTTCACACGGAAATATCCGTTTTGAGGTTCCCTTAGTCAAAAAAAGTGGTTTTTAGCAAATTGTGTGTGTGTGTATGTGAACAGCATAGCTCAAAAACGAAAAACCGTAGAAACTTGAAACTTGATATTCCGTATAGGTATTACCATGGCATCAGACGGTGGGTCATCTGTCAAAATTTCTCAACCGGAAGTACCACTTTGTTGGTTTTTTTTATTTTTTTGCGTTTTTCTCAAAAATGGCACAGACGATTTTCTTCAAACTTGGTATATGAACTACACATACAAAGAGTTACAACTTTTATTTGAAATGTTTTTCTGGGAAAATTCATTTAAGGGCAGTTTTGCGGGAGGGGTTAGGTTAGGTTTTCATCTAAGGTGCTATTTCAGTTTATTAAACAATTCTATCATCTAAATTATGTTAATTAGAATTGAATATGTTGTTGAAATCCCGAGTTTCAAAGAAATCGGATACCCGGAAGTGCGTTTACATTACCACTTTACTAAATGATTTTTTTCACTTTTTCGCGATTTTCTCAAAAATGCCTCCGACGATTTTCTTGAAACTTCCTATATAAACTAAACTTACTAAGATCTACAAGTATTATTTAAAACATTTCTCTGGAAAATTATTTAAGGGCACTTGGGGGGGGGGGGGGGTTATATTTTTCTCTGTTATAGTTGATTATACAATTCTATCCAAACTCTTTTTTTGTAAAGAGTTTATTTGTCTAGTTTAGTGCAACACTTAAATATATATATGTCGATGGTAAATTTTTTAAAGATGAAATACATTAATTGGAATGGTAATGTATATATTAGTTTTGGATGATGAAGCAGGTGAACTCAAACGAAGAGTACTCGCTTCAATTTCCTCACACACCCATCCTGTTCCTGACACTCCAACCATCATGGGGGACACTATGTGGTTGTTTAACCGCGTGAAAAAAAAAAAGGTTCAACCCTCTTTAAAATTATCATTTTTCTAAATAATAGCGATAAATTTTTCTGTTTATTTCAAATACCTTGCACTAACTTACATTTTTTTTTCTCTAACTGCTGTTAGAGTAAGTATTGTAATCGTGTCAAATTTTCATTATCGAGTTTACACCGGAAATACACTTTTTGAGGTCCCCTGAGTCCAAAAAAAACAAAAAAAAAAAAAACAAAAAAATCTGGTGTGAAACATTAAAACAAATTTCTCTTACTCCAGTTCTCAAAATTATAATTGACAAATTTTATAGTTGTGTACCAAATTTAATAAATTCGTCGAAAACTGAAAAAAACTGTTCAGTAAAAGCGCACTTCCGGTTCACTAATTTTCTTGAAACTCGGAAATTTGGTCATCTATTTATTTTTAATTAATTTTTTTTGGATGATAGAATTGTATAATCAACTATGATAGCACTTTAGAGCAAAATGTGTAACCTCACCTCTCCTCCAAAAATGCCCTCTAATGAATTTTTCTGGAGAAATGTTTTAAATAAAAGTTGTAGATGTTTGTATGTTTAGTTTATATATGAAGTTTTAAGAAAATCGCGAAAAAGTGAAAAAAATTATTTACTAAAGTGGTAATATGCAAACGCACTTTCGGTTATCCGATTTTTTTGAAACTCGGAATTTCAGCAACATATTCAATTCTAATTAACATTATTTAGATGATACAATTTTTTGATAAACTGAAATAGCACTTTAGATGAAAACCGTCTGTGCCATTTTTGAGAAAAAAGCAAACAAGTAAAAAGACCAACAAGTAAAGTGGTACTTCCGGTTGAGGAATTTTTACAGATGACCCACTGTCCAGATGCCATGGTGATACCTAAACGGAAACTCAAGGTTCAACTTTCTACGGTTTTTCGTTTTTGAGCTATGCTGTTCACATACATACACACAACCACACACACACACACACACACACACACACACACACACACCACACACACAGACCATTGGCTAAAAAAACACTTTTTTGGACTCAGGGGACCTCAAAACGGATATTTCCGGTGAACACTCGATATCGTAATTTGACACGATTACAATACTTCATCTTACTAGGAGTATGAGAAAGTAAAAAAAGCTGTTTTTAGAAAATCGTCTATGTGTATGTGAACAGCATAGCTAAAAAACGAAAAACCGTAGAAAGTTGAAACTTGATATTCCGTTTAGGTATCACCATGGGGATCCGACAATAATTTGTCTATCAAAATTCCTTAAACCCGAAGTACCACTTTACTAAATGATTTTTTTTTTTCATTATTTTGCGATTTTCTCGAAAATGGCTCCAACGATTTTCTTTAAAGTTGAATAGTTAGTTGTCTTTGACACTGCAAGGCGATACTACCCTGAAGAAGCCTATTGCAATTTGGGCATAACGTCGGCTTATAACAAACCACTGACATGGTCTCACAACCAGAAAATCTGATGGTTTTTGCATGAGAATAGCCGCGGAAACCTAACATGAAACACTGTTTCACGTTATTTATGAATTATTTGGCTCAATGACGAGTTCTGGCTGGAATACTGGCAGTGACAGGGATTAAAATTGTTGGTTTTACAGCACAAGCTGTACTTGAAGGTGACTAAATTGATGTTAATGCATTCTTTTGTCTTTGTTAGAAAAAAGTAGGTCAGCGACATCTCTGGGTGAAACAAAGGAACTACATGGTAGGCTAGCGAGCGGCATCTCTGGACAGAAGGAGAAACTATCCGCCTAGTATTTTGTATATTAATCACAAGTTGAATTACATCACCTGGTTGTTAATTGCAACTCGTTTAAAAAAATCATATGTGTCAATTTTTAAGATCATTTATACAGAGAGACGAGACACGAAATGTTGTGTTTATAAGTTTATTATTCTATGTGGACATTTTTGGACAATAATAATTAAATCCACAGAGGTGAGTGATTGTGTTTCTATTAGTTATGCCTTAACAATTGTTGTTTAATCTAATAATAATATTTAATGTTGTATTTTAATTACCTATTTTTGTTGCATACATATGTATATTTATTGAATTCTATTTGGGATTAACCAATCAATATATGTTTGAACAGGTTTTATTGTGAGAGTTAAGAAATCAAACTTTTTGAAAACAAACATCTGCCATTTTTTTGTTGCTTCCCCGAACACCACCATCAACACTGAGTTGTGGGGTGTGTGTGCTAAGTATCCACAGGGTTTCTCTTAAACGTAACATCTTCCCTCTCTAAAACCTACAGAGAATTTAAAGTTTAATTCACAGATTTTTTTTATAATCAATTTTCCCCCCCAAAAATATTTTAATGAGATGAAAGAAAATCTACAAGTGCACGATCGTAAAGTGTGCAATGTCTAATTGTTAGTCAGTATGTGTGCTGATGAGTTGAGTTACAATTTGCTTGGGGGTCTGCTAAACCAAAAATATATCTGCACAGATCAGCTACCTTAATGTTTCACCTCCTGCCAAGATCTCTGAAGAAGTGGCTAATCCATTTCAACCTATGAGGGAATAAAAGTGGATAGGAAGGAAGGGATTAGCTCAGCCAGTGTTGCCCTCACGAGTTTTTTCTTTTTAGGAGACACTACAGCTCAAAGTGGACAGGATTTGTATGTAATGAAAGAAACCTACATGGTGGCGGGCATTACACTGAAAATTCTCTAGGCGCCAATAGATGTTGACGCGCCTTAAAAAAAAAAAGAAAAAAAATGTTAGACTAAAAATAAGTACGTATTCAAAGTTTAAAAAAAATCGTCAAAAGCTGAAAAATATATTCAATTAAATTGCTACTTCCGATAAAAGAAGTCCTTTCTGTAGGATTCTCTGGTATATCCTAAACGAAATGTTTTTGGACAAATGCTCCAAATAAAAGAAAGTGATAGATGAGCAAATAGTATAGAAATCCGCAGAAGTTTAAAGAAAATCCGTTGGGAGCCGTTTACGAAAACATCGTGAAAACTGAGAAAAAAAAGAAAAAAGAACTGTTCATTAAAGATGCATTTTTGGTTGATGAATTTTGTCCGAAATCTCTGCGGTGTCAGATGCGACTGTTGTACCTAAACGGAATAATAAATTTTAGATTGCAGCGGTTAACTCATTTCTGAGATATTTTGTTTAAAAAACACAAGACACACACAGATACACAGACCATTCGCTAAAAATACTTTTTTTTCATACCTCAAAACATGCACACCAAGAGGAGTAAGATAATGTAAAAATGGTATTATCAAATTTTTTTAGATTTGAAATGCCGAATTTCTGGCTATAAGGAGCTTTGTTTTAAGCCCCGAACAACCTATGTCTGTGGAGAATTTGAAAAGTAGTGAACTGATGCAAGATTTTGAAAAAGGAGGACTGATTTTTATTTTATTCATAAGCTCTATATAATAGAAGACTGTACAGTGCTGCTATCTATAGCCTGAATTATGAACTAACTACACAAATTATTACCAGTGGCATGAACACCCTCGTCAACATTGTCGCCATAACCATTCTCCCCACCATGATTAGAACACTCTGTGAACACTATGTATTGTACACTGTCACAACACGTGCATACTAACACAGCTACGCCCGTCGTTATAATAGTGTCCGCTTAATGCATAAATGTTTTCCCCTCTGTACTGCACTTTCCCTTTTTCTATATAGAGTATATTTTGATACATGATTTTTTTATTAGTAAAAATTCAGTATAAAACAAACACAGAACGTTCTCGTCCTACTGGAATAGTTCTACTATTTTATTCAAACTGGAGGAATGTAGTTAGTAAATGACATATCATTAAACAAAATATAAGTTTTAGAGTATAACTTTGGAAGCAATTTGCGAGAAAATCTGGTATAAAATCCTCACACCACTTTTTCGTACTCCAATTAATAGAATTTAATTTAAAGAAAATTCTTTAAAATAAATTGCAATGTTTAGAAAAGTTTAAGTGGATTAGCAAAAAAAAAAAAAAATGGTTCTCTCCTAAACAGAGCACTCAGTTTTTCATTAATAAATAACATTTATTGCAACAATCTCGGAAACTCAAATGTTTTTCATGAAAATGGCCACGGAAACCTAAGAAGATCAATCAATTTTTAATACAATTCGCTAGCTAAAAATAATATCTTGTAGTGTCAATTTTTTACACTAACTCTTGATTTGGATTGATGTAAAAAATAAAAAATGAATAAGAACGGAAATTTTAAATACTAAGGGCCCTGATTCGGCGGGGTATCGATGCAATCAGGTTTTTAATGTTCTCTTGTCGAATGGCATCCAATTCTTCTAGCAGGGCGATGCGGAGCTGTTACAGAGGTGGAGGCTGATCACGAGCTCTAACACGCCCCTTAAGCATGTCCCATAGATGTTCTCTAGGATTCATGTCCGGAGTACGTACAGGCCGCTAATCGATATAGTGATTTCCTCCAAGAAGTAAGTGACAACGCTGGCTGTGTGTTGTCTGGCGTTAGCATGAAACTGTCCCCCCGATTTAACGGCGCAAACGGTATGACTGCCATTAGAAAAACTTCTTAAACATACCCAGCAGCGGTCATTGCGCCATTTTCAACAACTATTAACTCAGTGCGGGTCTCCAAACTTTCCCACCTTAATATTATAATTGACTGTCGTTGAATAGGAGCACTTCCGCTAGTAGTAATACATTGAATGATAAGCCCCCGCCTTTTCTATAAACGAATTCGACCGTTTGAACAATACAGTCCAAATCGGGATTCATCTGTGACGAGGACAGCCCCCGCCCCCCATTGCTTTATAGTCTAATGGAGACGGCAAAAGCTTACACGATGATTCCCGGTTAGTACTGGACCTGATGCTGGTTTCCTAGCCATCATCACACCTACTTCTCGCAATCATCGAACAGTTTCAGAGCTCACGGTGACTTCCTGATGAGTGTCGCATTTTTTTTTTGTAATTTCGAAAATGTGCCACGACTGGATTACTTCCTGTTAGAGCATAAGAGTTAGTAATTGTAGGAATGTCTGTGACTACCGGTTTTTTTTTAATGATAAATTAAAAATATTAAAAATTTCATTTTAATGTAATTAATAGTAATTGGAATTGCTTTATCACCAGAGCTAAGTTTAAATTAATTAACTAACAAATCAATATGTGATAAACCACTTGTTTATATTATTTGTATTGTTTTCCCAAAGATTACGATGCAAAACGAGATTTCAGTTCTTGAATACAGATACAATGTAATATAATTTTCCATGGCATATCTCTATGAATGTTACGTGACCACTTTTCGTTTAAACTGATAATTCCTTTGTTTTAACATACTCTAATAAATAGAGGTATTGCTACCTTATTAGACTTTGCAAATGAGCCCTCACCGCAGTGATATATGAGACTCCCAAAAATTTAAAATTGAAAACCTAACAAAAAAAAAAAATCTGGTGTGAAACACTCACACAATTTCCTCTTACTAAAATTTACAGTTAACTGACAAATTTTATTGTTAATATACCAAATTTAATGAAATTCGTCGGTGTTTTTATGGTGAAAATCGGCGAAAACTGATTTAAAACTATTTAGTAAAAGCGCACTTCCGGTTTACTAATTTTCTTGGAACTCGGAATTTTGGCAATCTATTTATTTCTAATTAATTTTGTCTAGATGTTAGAATTTTATAATCAAGTAAGATAGCACTTATGAACAGACTAATGAACAATGGTCAGTGGAAACAAAAGAAGCTCCCTAGTCAAGCACTTGGACATTATTCAGAAGGTTGTCCCTGGCCCTATCTTTAAGATAGCTGGGGTGGAGTCATGTCCAACATTCCACTTTGAGCTCCCCTTCCAAGTGATATTAATGTCACGCAATGGGCTAAAAGCTGGGAAAAACGGGGCCAAACTGGGGGATCCTGGTTCACGGATGGGTCCAAAATGGCCTGCGGAACTGGAGCCGGAATATATGGAGTTAAGCCGGAGGTACGCATTGCGAGGCCCCTCGGTGGATACTCCACGGTTTTTCAGGCTGAAGTTTATACAATAAAGTTCTGTGCTGAGGAGAATTTGCGTATGGACTCTAGGAATAGAGAGATATGCATCTTTCAGACAGCCAGCTTGGGCCTGAATGACTTCGAGCTCAGATTACCTCCTCCACCATGGTCAAGGATATAGAGACTCCCTGGAGGCATTATCCCTTGCACAACAAATTTCAGCTAGTATGGGTGCCGGGGCATAAGGGGATTACAGGTAACGAAATAGCCAACCAACTGGCCAGGGAGGGAGCGAATACTCCTTTCTGTGGGCCGGAACCTGCTCTAGGGAGGGCCAAAAGTATGGCGAGGGCATATCTGTGAGAATGGACTCGGAGGGAGCATAATCGTCACTGGAGGATAAGTAATGGGGTAAAACACGGCAAAATGGTTATGCCAGAACTGTGTAGAAGAAGGACCAGAGACACCCCTGGATATAAGCAGGTATTAGATTTCTCTAATAACGGGCCTGTTTACTGGGCATGGTGGGTTCAAAAAAACATCTGCACAAGGTGGGGTTGGTGGATACAGAGCCCTTGTGCAGACAGTGTCAGGAGGAGGAGGAGACGGCCTCTCACCTGCTGTTTGATTGCGTTGCAATCGGCAAATTGTGGTACGAGATCTTCGGCACGTTGAGACCGGATGAAATCGTACTTCAAGAAGGACTGGTGGGGAAGGTTCTGTACCTCATGAAGAGGGGGGCTTCCACTACTAGGTTACGAGGGGTTGGCACCAAAAGCCTCAATGGGAGGCTGCAGTGCCTGGGTTTGTGTCCGCCCCCTGCATCATTCTGTTCTAGTCTATTCTAAGATAGCACTTTAGAGGTAAACACAATTCCTCTATTGGAGGTACTCCAAAAGCCTCCTTTTTAAATGAGTTTATCCGGAGAAATGTTTCAAATAAAATAGTTGTAGCACATTATATGGCGTAATTCACATATTTAGTTTAAAAGAAAACCGTTGGAGCCGTTTTAAAGAAAGTAGCAGAAAACTGAAAAATACTTAGAGAAAAAACGCACTTCCGGTAATATGATTTCCTTCAAACACGGAATTTCAACAATATATTTAATTCTAATTAATATTATTTAGATGCTAAAATTGTGGAATAAACTGAAATAGCACTTTACAACAAAACCTACCT